>JAQMCX010000037.1:6119412-6234153 GCA_029814765.1 Acanthurus leucopareius | reverse complement strand
GATTATAAGGCGCACTGTCGGTTTTTGAGAAAATTAAAGGCTTTTAGGTGCGCCTTATAGTGCGGAAAATACGGTATCTAATAATTTTAAAATGGTGCTTCACATCTCAAAGTTATGATAATGGATATTGTCTGTGGTTGAACTTGAGTCTTGTGATGTGTTGAAAACATGAAAATCACCTTTTTCTGCTTCTGGAAAAGAAGTTCCAGCTCTTTTTCCTTTGCAGACAGTTGGTGCTCCAGGTCGTGACTGCGCAACTGAAAACGCTCCGAGTCCTTAATGGCCAGAGGAAGAACAGGGATGTTAGCTGAGTAAAGACACTCTGCTTTAATTATAGTTTGTTTATTAGTGTCTCTCCACAATAAAGTTTGATAACCTTTAAATTTTTAAAGCCATCTTTAAAGTTTAGAGCCTTCTAGCATCAATCTGCACTCGCATCACTGAGCATTTTGAAAAGAACAAGGAATAATTACTCTGACTAACAGCTGAGACAGATGTGTTAGCACTCTACAGCTGTGGTAAATTACATCTTCATATACATATACAGTCACCCTCAACAAATATTTAAGCTCATCTCATTAAAACAGTTGGCATTGTGCTAAAAACAACTAAAAAGAAGACAATGCATCTTATATAACCAAGCAGAACAAAACCTATTTATTATGACAGTAATGCAATTAAAGTCATAAGCTGTTTCCAGTTCTTTATCCAATATCAAAGCTCTTTGTAAGCCTTTAAAAGACCACACTAAAATGCAACATATTTGAGGATTACCTCCGCAAACTCAGTGTTTTGATCAGTTTTGTTTGCGTTTGAGCTCCCGTACCTTTAGTAGCAGCCTGTCTTTCTCGTTTTTGATCTGCGCCTCCATCTCTTCATACAAACGACGGATCTCACTGTCGTGTGTTGCAGCTTTCCTGCAAAGAGGGACAGTGGAAGATACCAGAGGTGCTACAAATATTAAGGGGAACGTTGACTCGACAAAAGATGAGCAAAGTGACACAATGACTGCAACTGGGAACAGAAAAGCATTGTTGTCCAGGTTGAGCTTGAGGTTGTGTTATTCCCTCTGCATCTGTAATTACATGTAAATATGTGAACACACACCTCTGTTCACACATCAGCTAAGCTTTTAAGAGAACAAGTGGTATTGACATTCAATCTGACAACTGTTAGGACCCAAACAAACAGTGTAAATCAAAGAGCTGTTGCATCGTGCCATGCAAAAAACTACCATATGTGTTAAAATCATGCTGATTTAAGCTGATTTTATCTCTAGAAATCTTTCCTTACGTATCGACGGAGTAAATCTATTACACATATTGACCGACACATATATATTTTACTGCTTTTAATGCCCCCTTCAGACTTCAGGGTGCCTCCAGATTAGTGGTCATTTGACATGGATAAAGAGGTTGTTCTATGGAGAATTACAGGTAAATCCATGCAAACACTGCAAACCTGCGATGGGGAAGTAATGTAAACTCACACACAAATCCACTGTTATGTCACTGATTCTTTAGGTGGCTAATGAGAGAGAAGAACGTTTGCTTTATGCGGTAAATGGAGTAGAGTTCTTAAATGCTTTAAGTGTGGGAACCAATTGAGAATTGCAGCCTTCCTAACCCAGGATCCACAGCAGTAAGTAAACAGCATATTTCTTTAATCCCTGCATTTCCATTAAATGCTCCTGCCTGCATACCAAATGTTAATGTTTTCCTTGCTGTATCCGTTCCCTGCCTTCATCTTTTACTTTGTTCTCTCTTTTCATATCTTATCCACCGAAGAAAAAGCTTATATAAGAGTAAAACTCCTCATTTATGAAGGAATGAGTCTCTCTTTTAGCCATGAGGGCAATTGTGTCCTGTGTAGCTGTACCTCTGGAGGGCGCTCTCCATCTCCTTCCTCTCCTGGTGAGCCTCCTTAATCTGGTAGGTGACCCTGGCCAGGAACTCCTCAAAATTGGACAGGAGGTGAGGCTCATCTTTCCTCAGCTGGGCCCAAAGACTGCGCACCTCACCTGGACTGCAGAGATTAGTCAGATTAAAGCACATGTCAACTACAGATTATGACTGTAAATATGTTTTAATGTGCAAAACACGACCAAAAAAATACATATATTTTATGTGTTTGCAGTAACACTCACTCCTCAAACACACTACTGGCTCCTAAGCTGTCCAGCAGCATAGAGAAGTGTCTCTCCTCCTCATCCTCAATGCCTGTCAGCTTGGCCTCCCATTGGCTCTGATAAAGGGCCTCTTTGGCGGGATAGACAGGGCCGGGGGTCGGATTCAGCTCATCAGCCACAGAGATCCTCCGGCCATGCAGAAACTGACCTGAGATACACCAACGCAGAGTGACGGCAGCAGTTTTAGATCAACAGCTCAGCAGCATCCTGACACTTCAGAGCAAGTTTCCAAAAAACATCATACCGTCACCTTTTCCGTCTATCACTTGTACTTCCAAGAAAAAAAGATACTCAGTGTAGAAAAGTTAACAGCTAGCTGTCTGCAAGGTGTCAGAAAGTCTTTGGTATTGATGTGTATCCTTTCTGCTCCACCTGTTGTTAAAAAATGATCTCTTCCAGCTTCAAAAAACCAAGATGGTGACAGCCTCAATGCCAGATTTGAGGTTTTAAAACAACACTCCACAAACCAGAGGGCAACATCACATCGGCTCTGTAGCCAAAGTGAATTCTGCTTAGCTCAAATGAAATAGTCTGGCTTTTAACATTTATAGACTTTAAATGCAAAACAAATAAGTAACATGAACACATTATTTTCCATGAAAGAAATAATAAGTTAGAGTACATTTTTACTATCAAATCTGACTTTTATTCTCTCCAGGTTTAATTATATTTGCAAAATTCTATTTAAATTTGAGTATATGATCCAAACTAAAGGCCTCTGACGGCAGGACACCTACTGAATCCAGAGGAGAAGGCCTCCAGCGTGAGGTAGCCGCTGCGGTCTGTATCCAGAGAGTCGAACACATCCTCCAGCTCCTCTGCAGACAGAGGCAGCTCCCTGTGAAGCCTCTGCCAGGGAAACAAACACACACACACACACGACCTTTAACTGCTATTACACTGAGCTGAACTGAAGAGTAATTATCAGCAATAAGAAACAGACCACAGCAGAGTGCGAGTGTAGTATGAGTCAGATCAGAAACAATTTAGAGAGTCTGTATCTGGTATGTAAATCAATAAATCTTCCTTTTCTGGCTCTGTATTGCTTTAACTCAAGCACACCTTTCGTAGAATAATCACTAGCACATAGTGGCTGTTTTATGTGTCACTGTGCACAGCTTTTCTTGGAAACCCTCAGCATAAACAACAACAACAACAAAAGGCACTATGCTCACAAGAGCCCTGTCCTAATTAACTGACAACACAGCTCCGACATGGAGCAGTTAGCGCTTTGAAGAGGCTTGTGTGTTTTGTTCCTGCCTGTGTTCTTCATTTAAGCCAGTGAAATGATGTGTGTGTGTGTGTGTGTGTGTGAGAGAGAGAGCTGAACCTGTACTTTTAAACAATTTCCATCAATGGTGCTACTCTGCCACTTCACCGGCTGTTCCAGCGTGTGAGTGGGCGAAGTGCTTCTTTAACAATGGTGATATAACACGAAAAAGAAAAAAAAAAACAATCTCAGAGGTGAGTATCCCCTGCTAGCCTTTCACCATCATTACAGCAGCACATGAGGCTGAATTACACTGCAGGTAAATGCGTGTCCTCTTCACCTGTTTTTCTTCATAGTGGAGGTTCGGTGCATTTGCAGAGCATTCAAGGTTTTTGAGAAAAAAATGTGTGACATTAAAAAATTGAGTGTGTGCAGGAGAAACAAATCTCTTTTTACAGAAATCATAGTTAACTAGAATAAAATCAACTTATATTTTAGCACAAAATGCCAAATATTAATGAGTTCCAGACTCTAAAATGTGAAAAAAACATCTACTTTTTCTGGTTTTATTGGAAAGTCTTTGGATTAAGAAGTGTTGTTTGGACAAGAAAGGCATTTTTAAGACACTGCTTTGGGCTAAAAGAGCCTGTGTTGGCCATTTTTCACAATTTCTGATATTTTTAAAGACCAACTGATTAATCAATAAATAATTCTGCAGATGAACCTCGAAGAAGATTATCTTTGCATCTCCCCTAATTATCTCTCCTGATCTCTAGTCGTGTGCATGCTTTGTAAATGCGCTTTTAACCGTTGTCACTCCATCATACTTCCACCTAACACACACACACAGACACACACACAGACTCCTTCTCTAACCCTCATATCTGTGCGTGTGATGAAGCCTTTCCCCTCCACATCGCAGGTGAGGAAGAACTCCTTGGTCTTGTCCAGCAGGGCGATTCGACCCCAGTCTGAGTACCTCCTCTCCGGGCTCAGTCCGAAGCCATTCACCCTGCCCTGCTCCTCCATGTCTGGGAACTCTTTTTTTTTTTTTTTTTTAAGTGACACTCAAGCAGCACGGTGCGTTTACTGGCATGTAAGTTCAGCTGCAATCAGGAGTAAAATCAGACATCAGGCCCTCTCACTGGCCTTGTATCCAGCGCTGTGGGGCTTGTGCAGTCACCATGACGACAGAGACAGGAAGTAACATCAGATGATGAGGTCGCTGATAACTTTGTGGCTTTTTACATATAATCAAAACTGCTTGCAGGCTCCTGTGGGACAGACAGAAAAAGTACAAATATTGCTGTATTGGGAAATGTGAGATTTTTTTTTTTTGAGACGACCAGTTGAAAATGTTACACAAGCAATCACAACATCAATGCAACAGTGCTGCACTTGTTACAACTATACTTCCCTTTTCTGATAAGCCAAGAACAAGCAACTCAGAAAGGTATGTAAACACAGTAAAGGATTATCTTAATACTCAGCCATACAGAACACATGACAGTTTAATGCCCGCAAGACTGCAACGGCAATAATGTGTCCACTCGGTGCTCTCGGCACCAGTTCATGACTCAAACGAGGTTTCGAAGAACTGACTCCTTTGCACTTTTAAGAGCTTGAGTGCAGCTTGTCTTGTTAGAGGCTCTATTAGGTATTAAAAACAATGAGATATGAGATGCAAATCTGAATTAGAAATGTGTTGACTAACCTCTAGTGATGGAAAAGTTTGTTTTATTCATTAATAAGATAAGTTTTAGCTTTGAAGCAAACAAAACTTAGCATTTAAGCTTCAAAACTGGACGTTAAATACGTAAAACTCCCTTTACTATCCTCAAACAGATCAGCTTCATCTACAGGTATTTGTGACTGTCCAGAAATAAAATTACACTCAAAACTCAAAACTAATTCTTGCCTGAATGTTAGAATGAAGGAGAAAGCTTTGGGTCAAAAATTCTTTCTTGTCCCACCCTTAGTTACAACTTTTCACACACCTCCAGCATACTTTGCAGTAAACTACCGATCATTCCTTTAAATAAAGCAGACACAGAAAGGAAGTTCTTACCTTTTTACAAATGACAAGCACAAGACACTCGAGCCTTTTTCCCCCCTCTGAGCATTAACAGAGCAGCGACCGCTCTCTGTGTTTAGGAAGTCTCGCCTCCCAGTTGAATGTTTGAGAAGTCATCCTGCAACCATGTGATGTCATGAGGAAGCAGCCTGAGGCTTTGCAGCCTGCGTCTGCACGCTGCCCCCACTCTGAGAGGGAGAGAGTTGCAGGGCAAACGCTCTTTATTCAGACTTTATGCATGCAGCATGTTTACATCAGCCGTAACTATGACGACAGCGGTCAAGACCACTTGTATATTGAATTTTAATGTGTTATTGAGAAGGTTTTTATTAGGAACTTAAGTTGCTGCTTGCAGAAAACTACACATATTAGAGCCATTTGTATTAAAATGAAAACTAGTTGAATGTAGCTGGATGATTATTTAATGTTTCCTTTTTTTCACAGCAGTTAGCTACAACTTGTATCTGTTGGCCTTTTGAAAACACCATCACTCACAGGAAACTTGAACATTTATTGATTAAAAATGCTGTACATGAGCCTGTTTTCCCATCTCTTCATGTCTTACGATGCCCTCTTGTGGTCTGACATTAAAATGGGATACATCATGAAGTGTAAGGCACAAAATACTAAAAAAAAAAAAGCAAAAATGAATCAAACTTGTTCACAGGACGCCGCTTCAAATATAAAGTACGAATGAAAACAGTGTTTTCTGAGTGAAAAGCACTATCCTAATTGTCCTTTACAACAATGCTTTTTCAGAAAAGCAGTCAAATACAGACATGGTCCACTCTTATCCCGTAGCTGTGATTTGAGAGTCACTTTCCAGCTCCTTGGATCTTCTGTAGCAAATACTCCATCTGGAGGTTCAGATTGGGCTGTCCTTTCTTGGTCTTTTTGCTCAGCATCTGAAACGTCTCCATCTTTTTCTGTTTGTACCTCTGAATGGCTTCTTCTCTCTGCTGCTTGCTTTTCAGGTACTCCTGAGATTAAAGAAAACAGAAAGGCAAAAGAATATGACAACCTTTCAGTAGAAAAACAGACTGCTGTTTGCTCTGACAAACACAAAAAAACAAAATCTCTGATGAGGAGAAAAATGTCACCTCTTTCTTTTTCCTCTTTTTTTCTTTGATTGCCTCAAATTCCTCTTTTGTCCTCTGGTAGGACGTCTTCTTCAGCAGTTTTTTCCTCATGCGGTTGCTCATTGGAAGACTGGAAGAGAATAGTATACAAGGTAGTTTTTCTCTGTGTTTTTCAGCTGTGAAAACTAACTGAAAAGGAATAAAACAAATAATGAACCACATTAGGCATTTTTTATGCTTCCACTTGCTTCTGTAAGTTGCAGATAATTACAGTTCACCTGTCAGACCTTGAAAATGAAAAAAAGGGAAATGGATGCAACGCTTTTTATGTATTCTTCTTCAAGGTCAAAAACTGGAGAGCATATTACCCAAAACTGTTTTATCATCTCCATTGTCTTTGTTTAATCACTTAGATCACCAAAAGTCATCCTAAATCTCACAAATTTAGACTGAGCTGCTCACATCATTCAGAAAGATGTTTTTAATCTGTGAGTCCAGATGTTTTCTTACCTTTCTTTCTCTGAGGATGCTGTTGGTTCAGGGTTCGCAGTTACAGAATCTGTCAGCTCGGGTCCTGGAGTAACTTCTGGATCTGGATCAGCTGCTTCCCTCTGGCATGTAGCAGCATCATTCTGATCTGTCTCCTCTGCCTTTTCCTGTCCTTTCATCCTTAGTTTACTCCTGTTCATTCTATTTTTCCAGGCCTCGTTTTTCAGTTTCTCTGCCTCAGCTAAGTAAAGATGCCTCAGGTGTTCTGGATACTCCTCCTTGTAAAGCTGTTTGGACTCAGGGTTCCTCTTCCTCTCCTTCCGCAGCAACTTGTTGTACTCATGTTTGACTTTTTGTTTCCTCTTGAAAGCAAATCCTTGACCTGCAGACAGAAGAAAAAGACATACCATGAGTTATTAAGTTTATATTTTGATCAAATAGCGGTTTCTTGGTGGACTATTATGCGCTGAATTTGTTAGAAGATACAAATGTCTGTAACATGTATAAAAAAATGACCAAACTCCCATCAATTACTTAACTACTCTTAGCAATAGCTATTAATTGCGTTTAGCAAAAGCTTACCTTCATTAACATTGCCTTCAAATAGTTTGTTCTCGGGTACCCATTTCTTTTTCTTCTTAACACCCTGTACGTTATTTTGGGGTTTTTTCCAGCTGCCATCTTTCGGTTTAAACTTATTCGTCTTCGTTTTTTGATCTGTCGGTGCCATTTTTATTTATTTTTTACAGAAAAGTGAAATGTTTACAACACTCATGTGGAATTCAGCCTTGCATGCTGTTTCCTTAGAGACGCGTAGTGATGACGTATACAAGGCAGACGTGGAAAATCGATTGCGGACCATCACGTCTCGAAAAATATATTTCAATTTCTGTTTTAGTATATCATACACAAACCTCTCTACATATGCAGTGTTTCTGGCCCACTCTAAATGTTTTTCTTGTATCTGTGCTAATGTATACTCAATTTAAAAAATTGCAGCAAGTATCGTGTCATCATCGAACAGTATTTTCGATTACTAATGCCTGCGCGTACATCAGCACTGGACGACTTCTGTCAAGTCTGTCTCAGGTCCCCTTTTAAAAGCCGTTTATCATGATATCCTCCTCAAACAGCCTCACGGAAATTCAACGACGGATAGATGAAGTGAAGCGGTTTTTATCCATAACTCTGAGCATCGCCAATGCTCACACGGTGGAGTTTTACACTCACGACGTGTGGAATCGGTTCGTGGCCGTGACGCCTCAGGAGGTCCTGACAGCCGTTAGCCCTTGTGATGACCAGCAGAGGGCGCCAGAACACAAAGCAAAAGGTAAGTACGTTTAGTTTCAGGGAATGAGACGAACTACAACGCTTGCACAGCAGCGCTATGGGTGCCACCTTTCAGTAAGGAACTCTGTAAAAAGATTTACAAGTTATAACGACCAGCTTAATTTATTTTATGTACTGAAGTAATTACTAGTGCTTTATAAATGAGCCAGCCATGATTTAGATCAACTTCTGGGTTGCCAGGTTGGTACGACCCCTAAACTTCCATAAAACAGCTGCAGAGAATCTAGACCACATTCAGTATATCTAACTAAAGTAATCACTAAATTAATCAAACTACTTAATCAGCCAAAAGATTTTCTCTTATTGTTCTGCACATTTTTCTACAAAATTAAATCAGTTTTCTTACTCTTATAGTCAGATATTTCATAATGCATTTGCCGAAAACATGTCCAATTTGATAGGTCACCCCAACTGCAAAAAGAGAAAAAATATCTCCCTAGTTAGCCTAATGAGTCTGTCTTCCTAAACAGAGCAATCCAGGACAACATTTGGGTTTTGCAGTGACACAAACCGGCTGGTTGATATCCATGAACTTCTGGAGGCGGCCAAAGCCCACTCTCTCCCTGGCCTTGGAGTCTGTTTGAGCAGGGATGAGCTATTACAGGCCCTCAGAGGGAACAGGGAAGGCTTAGGTAAGGAGAAAAGAACTGTCTGAATGCATTGTTTCATGCTGAGAATAGTAAAACCAGTCAAGGATTGTGCAGCTTTATGAATATGAAACGGTTGTTTGTTCTGTCTAACTCAGGTGCCAAGCTGGAGCCAGATGAGTTTATGAACTCTAAGAAATCACATGAGGTTCAGTCGATGTCAGAGGTGGTGGCCTGTCTGGCCAAGTACTGTGGAGTCAAACAGGTGGAGTAATTATTTTACAGATACAGTGAATATCTTAAGGCTTTGTTCAGGAGATGCTTTTTAGAATCATAAATGGAGTAAAGTTTATCTAAGTAACCTTATTTTTCTTCCATCTTTTCTCTCCAACCAGGTCATAGATGTGGGCTCAGGTAAGGGCTACCTGAGCTCCTTCCTGTCTCTGCAGTACAGCCTCCAGGTCTACGGCATCGACTCCTCCAGCATCAACACACACGGAGCTCAGGAGAGGAACAGGAAGCTAAAGAAGTTCTCCAGGGTGTACCAGAAACACAGCAAGGCTGCAAGGGCGCAAGAAGAGGCCACGTGCTCACCTCAGAAGGAGACTGTTGAAATAAAGCCTGGTGTGATCGCAGAAGATGATGCTTTATACAGTGATGAGGCGGGAACTGTGTCACAGGAGGAGAAGGTGCTAACCAGTTTATCAGATGTCAACTCTGCAGTGGAAACACATTCAGAGACGAACCCAGAAACAGAGGAGCTTTTCCTCAGTGCCCTATCACTGGATATGATGCAGACTACATCCCCCAGAGTTCCCCCAAGCCAACTGACTGCTGAGGAGAGGGAGAGGAGGAAGAGGGAGAACCTGGAGAGGAAAGCTCAGAACAGAACCGCCGGCGCCAGCACCATGTTTTCACCGCTCACGTCTTACGTTACTGCAGAAACGGAGCTCCAAGAGCTCATCGGCGAGCTGGAGGTGAGCGGAGCAAGAGTCAAGGAAGAAAAGTGAAATGTTGAAAATCAATTTACTGTGTGTTTGGGCAGCGGTGCTGGTGCTGATAGGAGTCCAGCCGTACAGTATATTAGCGTAGCACGATTCCCACAGCAGCTCCTGAAATTACAAGTCTGTCACAGCAGCTGGAGTTCGAATTAGTGGTGCAAGTGCGGGATGCTATCGTTGTGCCAAACCTGCAGTGCGTCATCATCAATAAAGTTTACCATCGATCTCTCCCCTCCCTTCCTCTCTTTCTATTCTCTCCTTTCCCTGCGTGCTTTCTCCAAAATTCCAGGAAGCCGTCGTGGTCGGTCTGCACACGTGTGGCGACCTGGCTCCCAGCACCCTGAGGATGTTTGTGGCTAAAGCTGAGCTGGCCGCAGTCTGCAGCGTGGGCTGCTGCTATCACCTGCTGTCTGAGGAGTTTGACCCTGCTGGACAGGGTAACCACACACACACACACACACACAAACACACTCCATCTGTTTTGTGGGAACATATGGTTTCTGTTGTGCACAGAGATTAGAGTTTACATCTCTATTGCTGACTCTCTTTTTCTTTTACACTCTCACACGTCCCATAATCCCACCTCAGACACCTGTAACGTTCAAGTCATCTCTCTGATCCACATCAACATCTCCTCACATAAAGCCACATAAACACTTTTATTCATATTTTATAGCAAAACAAGTCAAACGTTCCGCTGAGAGTCTGGAAAACTGAGCCAAGTTACCCTTCTGGAGAGCGAGTTGAGCTCAGAAACTCACTGTTTGAGCCATTAGAGGGGATTTATGGGTTTAGGATGGATGTTTAAGGCTGCTGAGGATGAGATTTTTTTCTTTTTGACCTTTTAATTTAGCAGGGAATCAATTGGAGGTGATTGATTCCGTGACTAGTGTGCAGTATTTCATTTGGATTATTAGGATTTTTATGCAGTTAGCCTGGACTTTTGTCAGCGAGGAGACTGACTGTATTCGTCCTCGACAGCCGCCTCACCTCAGAGGTAAACTCAGGTGCCAGGATGCAGAATAATAGACTGATATAATCCTCTTTTTTCAGGATCCTTTCCTGCTCAGTTTATGAGGTATGAAATCGTCTACATGTGTCCTCATGCTGTGCCTGTAGCCTCTCCGTACCCATAATAAAAAAAAGCCCTCGCTGTAGTCGATACAGTATCGCGTCATCTCTTGTTAACAGCGCCACCTTCGACCCTCACGTCATCAGGGACCAGTCGCACTTTCAGCCAAGAGCGGAAAATGATATCACGACAGCTGATTGAAAACACTCCTTTCCATGCTTGTTCTCCAAACTTGATCTTTTAAAGAAGCGAACAAAGGAACACACACACACATATATATGCACACACACACTTTCTCTCTGTGTTTCTCTTCCCTGTTGGCCTTACAGTGCAGTCTGGGATGCAGGCCAGCTCCTGCGGTGGCCTGCCTCACCCTAAAAAAGGAGCTAAACAGCTGAAAAGCTTAATTACAGAAGGCAGTTTTACATTTATGTTATCCGTTCGTTTAGGAATGAAGCAGATCCTTGAATGCATCATCCATGTTTAGTACCTTACGTAGAATCCGGAGTCCAATCTCTTGCTGTTTACTCACAGTAAATTCATGCGTCCAAGGTCTGGAGCCAGTGTGTCTCCTCATCAAGTGTTCTCAAGTGTATGACTGTTCATGAGGACATGAGAAATATTTGTCTTTCTGAATGGCAGTGCATGTATGTGGCCACTTCAGATGTGAACTCTGTGGCCGACATGAGGCTGGCTACTATAAACAGCTCCGTGTAGGTGCTGTTATTTACCCCTCAGTCGGAGAAAAAGGATTACCCACTTCAAAACAGCCTCCGAGGGCCTCTGTCAGCAGGCCATGTGCCGGGCGCAACGGACGCTAACCTGGTTGCTAGCATGTTAGCGTGTTTAGGCCACAGCTGCGCATGTTCTTACTGCTTCTTTTGACCGTGTCCCTCTGGATTCCCTGTGCTTTGGCCTCAGTCTCTGCTTTGACCCTTTTGGAAATGATATGAAAAGGATGGCAGGCTGTCAAGTACTCACACTTAGTACCCTCCCACTGGGAAGCTGTGTGTGTCTGTGTGTGTGTTTTTTTTGTGTTTGTGTGTGTGTGTGTGTGTGTGTGTGTTCCATGGCTGGAAATGTATTGTGCTTCTTTCTTTTCTCACAACAGCAAGTTTGACTTTTTCAAAGCAAAGAAAAGCAAACTCTTTATCTTCTGCACCAATTAAACAAACCAGATACATCACAGTTATTACTGAGCTTTAACGGTTGGTTAGTTTTAGACAGAGCTAGGCTAGCTGTGTTTGTACTAAGCTAAGCTAACAGTATCCCGGCTGTAGCTTCAGATATGAGAGTGGTATCAACTGCTTGTCTAATATAAAAAAAGCCTGTAAAAGTTTGTTTCCCAAAAAACATTTAGGCTGATGTTCACCAGACAAACATCGAGTAAATTATTTAAAACAGTTGGTCCAATCCAGTTAGAGTTGATATAAGCCAGTCACACAAAAGAAAAGATGATTCTTTGTTCTCATAAATCTAAATTAAAATCTTTCCAGCTCCTGCTATCTTGACATTTCCCTGACAAATAATTAAAATTCATACCCGCTGATTGCAGTTGTTTAAAAAGCCCCCCAATCAGTTTACCTCTATTATCTCTGCCTGTGTGTTTGCCTTCACAGAGTGTTCGCGGGGTGTGTGCGGTTTCCCTCTGAGCCAATACCTCCGCGACCGGTCCTGGTTCTGCGGCAGAAACGCCAGGATGTCTGCGTGTTTGGTAAGTTTAACCGGCACCAGGAAAGGTGCGCACAGCGGCCTCTTTTTCCGCAAAAACAAGTGTGCAACTGCTTTTGTCAGCAGTGGCTCAGTGTGCAACAAAAGCATCTGCGATGAACTGACGGTAAACAATCTTTTTATTTACCGTAGGTCATGAGGAAGGCATGTGGATGAAGTTTGTTATTCTGAGATTTTTTATTTTTTACCTTTTCCAACCACAAAAATAACTTATCGCTCTACTTTTCTTCTGCACAAAACAGGCACTTGAGAGAGTTTCACTTGGCCAAGGGGTGAGTAAAGCATGCATACGAATTATAAGCAATACCAAAAATTAACAATCGTCATTGCACAGGAATGAATGAATGTCCGTCTCTTAAGTGTCATTGTAAACTCAGGTCACTCCACAAACATGGTTGTTCACAATCACTCAAGTCCGCATTATCTTCACTGTAGATCTTCAACGTGCAATCAAACAATCACCCCATTATTTCTGTTATTGTTGCAAGTTCGTGATTGACTACAGTGTATTTATTTGAAATGTAGAGCTCGGGGGGCTTTGGGCCAAAGCTGATACACAACACCAGCAGCCATTAATATGGAATGTTTATAAATATTAATGTAATCACGGAGAGATTGATTGCTCGTTGGAACTGGGGGCTGCCCTGATTGCTCGCTAGTCTTGCATCAGGCTTGGAAAGTGTCGGAAATATTCATCAACTGTTCGTACTCATGCTGGATGGGTCACAAGGGAATAGCAAACTTTTTACGTGGATTATACAGAATGTTTGCAGCATGTTGAATCGAGTTCTGTTTGGACTTTTTTTTCTGCAGATTCAGATGGAGTCTCTGTTCTACCGGGCGGTGCTTCATGTTATTCTGAGGGATCACTACAGCTCTTATAAAAGGTAACACGGCAGTTTGCATCTGGCAGCACTTTAATATGAGAAATTACAGCAAGTGTGCAGCACCTTTCTGGACACTTTCTTTCTAATCATTATGCCTTATTTTACAGCGTCGCACAGTAACACATGTGCTCTGCAGTTGCAGGCTAAAGGATGAAAACTCACTCAATGTTCCTTTATTCTCTGAACCAGAAAAAAGGTTTTGCCTCTGGTTTATTTTAGTTACAAATGAACCGAGTCTTGCAAACAAATGTCACATGTACTCAGTAGCGGACCAGGTTCTACATGTCATGCTTAAGTGGGCGATTAAGATAAGGATTAGCAAATCAACTGAAGAAAGACAGAGATTTCTCCCAATAGAGTATCTTTTGGTCCTTAAATGTACAAAATGGAATTTCTACAGCAAGAGATCTCTCAATCAGACAGAAAAATTCTTTGTTTTTGGACATTTAAATGTAGAAATGAATTTTTTTTTAAAAGTTTAGATCAGACAAAACAAGCTTTCTGTAGACTTTATCTTGTGCTTTAAAAACATGTGGTGCTAAAAATGCTTTTTCAATATATTTTCAGTATACATTGAAAAAAATCGTGGTTATGCATGAAGAAAAGTGAGGAATTTAATAGGCCACAGTGGTAAAATGTGTGAAGACTCAGGCACTTAGTGCTCAGAATTGCAATGCATTTCAGACCCAGCAACCCCTTGATGTTTGTGCACAGATGAAGAATGTTTAATTCCCCTCTCTGTGTTATCCCTAACCTGTTTTTGGAGCCTGTTTTTATGAGTTTTTGTTTTTTTTATAGACCAAACAGTTCTAAAGATAAAAGAAACATCTCGTTTATCTAAAATGAAAAAAAAAATCACCAGTTGCACCTTCAATAGAAATTTTTTAATGATAGAAATGACCTTTTCTGCTCACACAGTGCCGTGACGAAAAAATGAAGAAAAAAGGCTGAATTGAGTTCAGTTTGGCCTTGGTACAGTTTGTTATGCTTCACTTTCCAAACATGAGTAAGTGCTGGCTCTTAAAATGTAAAACCTGCTGCTTTACACCCAGAAACTCTGAAGAACCGGGGTCATTTGCGGTTGTTATGTTGCATTCCTAATGACTGGGAATTTTCAGACACTTCCAGATCTTTTGTGGATGACGATCTTTGCCCCATTCTTCCTAAATAAACTAAATTAGAGAAGTAAATACTGTGGATTTCAATTAGCCTCAGTTAAATGTGCTCAGTGCAGATCAAAGACACTGATCCCTGCCTGCCCCCCTCTGCTCTGCGACCTTCCGTTTAATGACTAACATCAGATCAGGATCAAATATCCATTAATTTCTCCAAGTAGCACCTATTCATCACTGTTTAGTCCTTTAAAAGTGTTTAACAGTTTGGTTGCTAAGGAGTCATTTAAAAAAAAAAAAAAAAGCAGGAGAGACAACATCGGTCTAAAGGAGTGAATGCTGTTTATTCCACCGGGCAGAAATGATGTGTTCAGTGACAGAGAAATGATAAATGTCCTGTACCTGTGTTTGCTCTGCAGTGAAAAGCGAGTCGGGAACGTCTACTCCAAGGTTAAATCATTCGTGGACTACGTCCGTCGAGCTCTGCACCGACTGGAACTGGATGAATCAAAGGTTTGAATGTAGAGTCGCCTCGCTGATCACCTTTTAGAAACAAACTGTGGAAAGTACACTGAAAAAAAAAGCAGCCCTGGAGGAGAGGTACTCATTATTTTGGCACCATTGAAGGAAAAATGTTTCCTCAGTGGTGTTTATTTAAAAGATGACTTTGGTATTTTTTTGAACCTGGACCCCATTTTCTCTTGTTTATGTGTCAGGTGACTAATGGGAGCAACAGGTTTTAAAATCGGTCCATGATTAAGTAATGCTGCAGCTTTAATCCTTCAGAAGGGCAGTTGTGCACCATCTATGATCAGTCAATCAACAAAAACCCACAAAGATAAACTATTTTATTGAAGAATAAAACCATTTTTGTATAACCATTAACGGCGGTCACATTGCACATCGTCAAATCCACCAGACTCCACTTACGAAAACAGTGATTTTATTATCGTAAAAGACACCTCATTCAAACCAGACGGAGACTAAACAAAACTGACCAAAGTGATCCTGGCTTGTCTTTCTACTGTTCCAATTATCACCAACTCTGTTTGGGTCAAAATAAACTCTTAATTCATTGAGGTAGGTGTCAAACTAACGTACAGGTTGAAAAACACCGCAGTTACCCAACATCCTACTAGGATGTTGAGTTGTTGAGCACTGTGTCTCCATGGGAATAAAGATGACGTATTTCTGTCTGTGTTATGTCACTCACACCTCAAACAAACATAAAACACTTTCTTTTTTTGGCTTCTCTTACTTCAACTCTTCTTCACATTCTCCCTCCATCCCTGCATTCATATTAAAATCCCTCGTTTTCTCATCCTCCTCAGCTCTCCGACAGCGACATCCAGGATTACCACGACACATACAGGCCTCGAAAGAGCGAAATGCATGCGTTTAACATGGTGAGTCCATCTTCTGCAGCCTGCACTGCATCTTATCCCGTACTTCAAACAACAACAAACTGTTTAAATTTGACCTTGTGCAACACACCAAACATCCAAATGAGATCATTGTATTCTGCAGGGAAGGAATACAGGATTGATTGTACAGAATGGGAGGAAAAACAGCCTAACCGTGGTGTCAACCAACATAATGATTTTCCTTCATGACATAAAGCAGTAAAATGTTTTTTAGGGGATCGCCCACCAGCTACTCGAAAAGGCACGAGTCATGCTGTTTTTTCTTTGTTCTGTAGTTTTGTAGCATTGGGATCAGTCTACAAGAGAAACATGAGTAAAGTGCAATTTCATACAAGACAGATGGAATAATCACTGTGAATGAAAACAAATATACATTCAAATGAAGTCTTTCATTTCTTTTTGCAGTTGAAGGTGACTTTGGCTCCGTGTATCGAAGGTCTGATTCTCCTCGATCGACTCTGCTTCATGAAAGAACAGGTAAAATCATTTCCGTCTCATGACCATGAAAGCTCGTTAAAAACTAGAGAATTAACAAAGTTTTATCATTGAAACTCTCAAACCACATTTTAAAGCAAAATTATTGGAGTTTGCAAATAAGAAACTTTAAAAAATGGCTAATAAAAACTAACAAAAGCTGCTAAAACACAAGTGCATAAAAAAACCCACATGGATCTAAACCAGCAGTCATGTGACACACAGGGCTCCCTTTTTTTTAAGGTGAACTCATCTTTTTAAATCGCTTGCACAGCTCGTTGACTGGGATTTGGGAATTTGTTTCCCAGATAATGAAATCTGGAAACCTTTTTTTTTATTCCAACCCTCGACAATAATAAAGGTGTCGGCTAAATTAAAGCCATCCTGCAATTTAACGTCAAACTCTCCTGCAGCCAAAAGCAACATGCTAATCTTTAGCCTGAGTCATTGCGATGAGATATGTACAAGCCAAAAGCTTTGATGCCGTGATCACATGTGTCAGACGGACTTCTTTAATAGGCTCGTGCAATCAAACTACATAACATTAATAGCGCTGGTCAGCCTTGAGAGATCTCCCTCGAGGAGGAAAAAAAAAAGAGGCGGTGATAGATGGATATGAATATGATCCATATGATGATAAGCGTGCCGATGCATGTTAAGTCCACACACCAAGATCAGGTTTTTTTTTTTAAAGTTCTGAGCAAAAGCTGTGTTTATTATCCAGGAACATACTGCAGATTTGTGTATGTTTCAATAAACTCCTCAGGCCTTTGCTCCAGTGTTGATATGTCAAACAATGATGCACTTATTCAGCAATGTACGCCAAGTCTGTGTGTGTGTGGACGTTATGTCTGCTGAAAGATCAAAGGATCGAAATGTGTACAGTAAAAATATGTGTTTCTGGTCATGTTTGCAGAGGTTCAAAGAAATCAAACTGTTGAGGAGAAGAGGTTTTTAGGAATGGGATTGTGGTCCACCACTTTGGACAAGCCTGAAATTTCTTGACAACCATTGGACAGAGTGGCATGAAATTTTGTGCAGACATTCTTGATCCACAGAGTAGTAATTTTACTGACTTTTGTATTGCCTTTATGTTTCCTCTAGCGCCACCATGAGGTTGACATTTGTGTTTTTTTTATGTTCAGGCCTTAGTGGTTCCTAGATGATGAATTTCAACAACTCTGGTGATCCATTAACTCTCCAAAAGTTTAGTTTATGACCAAAATACCTGCAAAACTAATAAATATTAGTATGCTAACATGCTAAACTAAGATGATAAACATGGTAAACATGTCAGCTTAACATCAGCATGTCATCAGTAGCATGTTAGCATACTAAAATATACCTAATGCTGCATTCATATCACTTGGATCAGACGGTGTTTATAGGAAAACTGGTTTGAGAAAAAGGTTTATAGCTTTTGACTTGTAATCCGGATCATATTTATAATTTATGATAGTGATGATATCTCCTACTTGGAGGAAAGAACTGCACTTGTCTCCACAAACTGCTGCCAATATGGCTGCAAAATCTCCATTACTGACAATCAGATCTAAATAAAAATCAGTAACAGCACTATCAATCTGGACAGTTAATTCACAAGCAGATAAACACTTTTTGTACTGGTTTTACTTGGATCTCAACTTGCTTCTATTAGCTTTATTTAAATAGAGTTACAAGAAGGCCAGAGGGAATAATGAGCTTACATTCCCAAATAATAATAATGGGAGGTTATTAATTAAACCCTCACAGAGCAGCTAATGTGGCTGAACACTTAGTTTTGTTTCTATTTCAAACTTAGTTTTAACCAAACAGCCAGCTTCAAGTCAGACAAACTTGTTTTACACATGAACAGGAGTCCACCTGACACAATATTTTTTCAGATGTTTCTTCTCTGGGGATTCAAAAAGAAAAATCTTCAATAGTGAGAACACAATACAGCAGAGGATGCCAGGAGTTACAAAAGGCAAACTGGGAGAAAAATCAAGGTTTTTATGTCCATGTGTTTTATATTCTCTTCCATTGCGTCTTATTGTTTTTTGGGCGTGTGTGTGTTTTTGTGTCCTGCAGGAGGATTTATCATTCTCTGCACTGGTGCAACTCTTTGATCCCCTGCTGTCACCAAGATGTTACGCTGTCGTTGGACTGAAGAATTATGAAGACAGTGTTTCAAGCTGATGAACTTGCACATATGGGCACGATTACAATGTGCTGGTCACAATTAAATCAGCGGTCAAACAATAGGAGTCACTGAATTATGTATTTATTTTCTCCTGTTTGTTTTAAATGTATGTTTCTTATCAAAATTTGGTAATTTTATTCGTAAAATCCCCTTTACTTTCGGTAACATCTTGTTTTGTTTTAAATGCTTCACTGTTTTTGATAAAGAATAAATCTTGAATAATTTCCTACCTTGACCTTGTTCTTCACATGAAAACACATGCACAAACACACCTGGGAAAGCTGTCAGGTCTGCTTGATTGATCCAGATTGTATCCGTCTCAGCCTTTTGTCTTTATGGTCAGTGGCTCTTGAGAAAACACTTGTTCTTAAGGACCGTTAAGGGAGCCAGGGGCATTGTGGGATTTAGAGAGAGGCTTGGTTCCCCTCTGTTAGCAGGTCTGGAAACTCAATTTCTAGGCTCCAGAACCGAAGGAAGCGAGCCAAAAGATAGACAGGGCAAGAGGTGCCCTTGACCCTGTTTGAATCTGAAGTCCTGTTTTGCTCTGTCCCTGGTTGTGTAATAAATCAAACTCCTCTTACATGTTTGCTAACAGATGTTATCGGTTTAAGTACACATGAAATATTGTAGTGGGAAATATACCAAAGCTGATAGAAAGCAGACACGAGCTAAGGTGGGAAATGGAGCATTTAGGGGACCAAAGAAATTATAGCGTTAGACATTAATAATGCTGTGAATTTAAAAATGTATGTATTTAAAGTGAGGCACTTCATTTTAATTAATGGACAAATAGTTAAAATATGACAAGCTAAAAGTAGTGGATAAAGGGTTTAAATTTAGCAATGTAGCAAGCTAAAAGTAATGGATTAAAGGTTGAAATGGCTAGCTGAAAGAAATGGAGAACATGATTGAACAATGTAATTGACAAACTCTTTAAATACTTTGTTAAAAGTAATGAATAAATGGTTGAAATACTACATTAAAAGTCATTTTTGGTTGAAACGTCCAGCTTTCTGTGATATCAGTGTGCAAACTTGAACAAATGCACCTACAAATGTGAAATTTAACGTGTCTGTGTGTTAATGTGTCTGAAAACAAAGGTTAGGAGCCACTGGCCTTGGTTTTCTCTATTATACTGAACATTAATTCTGTCCTTTTGTGCCCTCGGATCTCCCAGTACCCACCACTGACTCAGCAATAGCCATGGCAACTGTGCATGTTAACAGAGTTGATTTAAGCTCTGCAAAAAAAAAAAAATTACAGAGACTTTATTTAACAAATTTAGCCTGACACAAAGGCACTTTTCCAATGTGCAGCACTGGTTTCTATCTCATCTTCCACTGCTCCAGTTATTTGTCTCTGTATCATGGTCAGCAGCCTGCAGATCAGTAGGCCATCCATCGGTTTGTCAGTGTCACCATGGTGAAACCAGGCCCCGTGCTTTATTTTTATCTGGTTGAAGACAGATGGTGAGGCTCTCTGCTGGGTCTGAACCATCTCTGGATCCAGCACTGCGTTTCGCAACGAAATCCTGCTGTAGTGGCCAAACCGGACTGACATGATCAAATGCAAGCGATTCAAGATGTGAGCAAGAATTGTTTTGGGATATAACCGATGCTGGGTTTTTTTGTTTTTTTTTTGTTGTGGCAAAGTGAATCACGTCCTGTTGACCTTCCCCGTCCTTGATGGTTGCACGCATGTTTGCACACGTGTACATATGTGTAAACACTCTCTGGCACCGTCTCTTTCAAGTGCCCACATGGAAAACATGAAAAAAATTACGTGATTGAAAAAGGCTTCTGCCAATACACACAAACCAATATGCAAACCTGCAAGAGGGAAAAAAAAAAAAACAGCGAGGAAAAAGGATGTGATGAATTCTGGGCGACAGAAATAGTCTGCATGGGGAATCATGCAAAGCAATCCCACCTCAGATGGCTTTTTCATTGCAAGGTAGGAATGAGAGGAAGCGGTGGGGAAGTGAGGGGAGTGCGTCAGACGCTTCGGTCCTTTGCTCTGATCACAGTTTCTCACGGTGGTTCAACTTCCTGTTACCCTCTTCGATTTGAAAAATCATCCTCTGACTTCATGAGCAGGAAGGAGACCAACGTTTGCAGTTTGTAGATTTCATCCAATAATGTCTGCATGTTTGGTTCTCAGCTGGTAATTGTTGTGTTTTGGTCTTTTTTTTTGTGAATGGGGAGGAAGGTTGACTTTTCATTAACAAATTGTGGAGAATCAAAGGGTAAAAATCTGGAAGGGAAGCAGCAGGCTTTTATCAGGCATCGACACAAGTTAAAAATGAGGAAAAGGTGTGAGAGGAAAAACTCAGGAAGCATAGCGATGCTGAAAAAAGCTATTTAAAGGTCTTTGAAACCATCACACGCACACACACACACCGCTGACTAAACCACCTTTACATCGACATACACTCACACACCCAATCCTAATGTCTTCCATCTGAGCATAATCATCATATTGTCCTGTTTCAACTGTCTCAGCACAAACTGGGACTTTTTTTTTTTTTTTATTTGGCCCGGGCAGAGAGCCATTGGAGAGAAGGGTGCCAGGAAGTGGCCCTGGCTGCCATCATCGTGCCCCTCCAGAGAGGAACAGACCACATTTCTCTGCCAGATGCCCTGCTTGTGAGAAAGAAGGGATTTGGCTGGACGTCGAGCCGGGCACACACTGCTTGTTTTAGATTAAAATCGCTGTTATCACCTCAAGTCACTGCAGATTTATTCTCCAAAGGAGCCTCGTGGACAAAAGTGCATTTCACACCTGTCAGAGATGAAGCTGTGGATGTGTAAACAGGAACGTCAGATAGTGTAAATGTTTGACTCCGAGCCTGAAACAATGTCACTCTCATGAAACAATGTTAATGTCGAACAGTCGTCACGTATTAAACAGGGAGACTTGTCCCTCTGATTCACATTTTCCATTCATCTTGCCCATTCTTTTGGAATTTTATCCAGATTAATATGAGATTAGATCAATCAAAAACACATGCCAAGTCACAGAAAAGTCAACAGACACACCGAAAACCCTGTTAAATGTGGCTTGTTGAAAGTACCTCAACTCTACAGGTTGAACCTTTCATGTAATTACAAAACCAGATGTAACGGCTTTGTTTTTATTTGCAAAAATATAAATCCTGAATAGATAAACATCTTCAGTTGTTGTTTCAAGGCTATTAAATTTTTTACAGTTACTGCAAAATACATATTAGTATATGCATCATATTGGCACAAACTGAACATTTTATGTATGGGACAGAAGGAAGCTGAAGTTGTACAAGTTTTTCCCGTCATGTAGAATAAAGCAGTCAGTATATATGCTGTTCTTTACTGTCACTGGGTTTAAAGACCTTTCTGAGGTAAGAAAATGCATTGAGCTGTATAAATATGATTTATTTTTACAGTAGCACTGTTGTAGGAAGCATATAGTATCCGTAATTTAACCGGTCAGGTTTAGCATCCCTCCCATTTTATCCCCATTCTGCAGGGCAGTTACATTCCAAAACACATCAAATTTATTGTACACAGTGATGTAAATAAAAGGCATCAGGATGTGCTGAATTTTATGGTTAAAATGATATACCGCTGCATTTATCTCTTTTTGTTTTATTTTATTTTCACTGTCTGTGTTTCATTTTCTGGAACAATACAACCCACTGACCCTTTTCCAGATGACTTAATCAGCCGTTTTACGGGTCTTTATTAGTGTGGTTTAACAGTAAAAGTAAAATAACAAACACTCATTAACTTATCCGCTAAAATCCAGTGCCAAACTCAATCATCAAGCCCCCCCCACACCCTTGTTTTTTTGGACAGGGTCATATTCCTGATTTTCCTGACCAGAATGGGGTGACACCCTTTTAGATGTTCCATTAACCAGGGTGGATTTGATTTGGTGTTTGATATCTCCTGATTTTTGGTTGCCAGGCTCCACTGTTGATATTAATACCATAAATGTGCTATTTTTGTGAGGGCAGGGCCCGAGCTTGGTCCCTCCAGCTGGGATTATCTGCTTCCTGTTTGATGTTTATCTGCTGGGGTGAAGACGCAGTGGTTCCGGAGTATATTGCATCAGGGAAATTACCATTACTCGCTTTGTGTGGCTTAAAAGGGAGCGGTAATCTCTCAATAACAGCATCAATGGAAGTAGATCTTGATGGAGAAGATGTCCTGTTGGTCAGTTTTGCCTCCTAAATTGACTTTGTGAACCTTAAAAGAAAAAAAACCCTCAAAAACATGAAAATATACAAAAAGTTTGACTAATGAGTTTGTGGCTTGAGATATGTCATATAGATCTGATTATATGCACCTATAGTTTGACGCCTTAAATGATTATGAGGAAAGTTTAAACTGATTACATTTGTTGCATTTCTGTTTTTGGAAATGGAAAATTGCAGGTGGCAGAACCCTGCTATTAGAGAACATTGCATAACCTATGAACAATGTGTAGTGAGATTAAATAAATAAGTCAACATTTTAGGAAATTAACTTAATTTTTTTAAGTGCTAAAAGTAGATGCAAAGACAATGTTGAAAATATTATTATTAGTCTTTATGAATCTGCTACATAAACATACAGAGATGAGAGAAAAAAAAGGGGAAAAAACAGAATATTCTGGAGTTTCTGGTGAATTATGTCGCAGACATGATCATTGCAGTCATTGCATAGGTGCTAGCTTACAGGTAAAATCTGCACAGTTGTGATATTTTGATGTCTGGGTCAAATCAAAACTTCTAAGACTACTCAGTTGAGAAATTTGTGCAAATGAATCAAAGCAACAATGTGTTCCCCTTTTTGTCTGAAAACAGACATTACTACCCAACCGTTTAATGTCAAGCATCAGTTAGCAGCCAGTTAGCTTAGCTTGGCTTAATGGCTTGAAAAAGTGTGACACAGCTAGCATGTGAAAAGGTTTTGATTTTTTACTTTTTCACAAGGAATTTTGTTTCGCCCTTTTGCACGGACTGCAAAGCAAACATGAAAAATGGTGTTAATTTGTGAGCTTTAAAGGGGCCACGGGGCTGGATTTGATTACATTTAGACCAAGCTAGGCTAGCTGTTTCTCTCTATTTCCAGGCTTTGTACTGAGTTAAGCAAACTGGCTGTAAATATCCATAAAAAGCACTCAGCTCCATGTTCAAGGCCTATTTTACTTGGCAAGCAGAACAAGCAAGCATTTGTTTTGACGATGAGCAGAACAAAATGTGGTTTAAATGAGAGAAGCCCATGACCTTTAAATTATAAGATCCAAAAAAGATTGTCACTTTCTAGAAAGAGAAAAGAACAAATAAAGAAACGAAAGGAGAAAAAATACATTCATCAAATATGACAAGTACGCAGAATTTATTGCTGAAATGCGGGGACAAAAAGAGCAAACTCTGCACGCATGCTGAGTAATTCCTCATCATCCATTTATTAAGGCCCCTGCTGCCCCTTTAAACTTGCATTGCAACCAAAAAAATGGTGTTTTTATTGAGGACTGTTTCCTGATGACACCTAAAGAGTGAGCGGTATACGCTGCATCACACTGAGGATGTAGCAGGTAATCAGTCAGACGGCGTAAACACTTCTTCTCCTGTAATGTGTTTGTTTTGCCCTGGGAGTGTTTACACTCTGCAGGAATATTTTCCCCTCTTTTCCTTAACTAATCCCTTAATCACTTGTGACGACTGCGAGACAGAGCAGCCCCAGTCCTCATGGGACAGACTGACGGTGCAGTGTGCACCTTGTAAGCTTTGTTTTTTCACTGTGTGTATTGTTTTAGTGTATGTTGTGAAGATGTTCGTCTAATCTAACAAAACTGACAACTACAAGGTCATATTTTAAGGCTGACTTACAGTTTAAATTTCAGAGGGACTGAGTGTTTTGTCGCAATCTAAACACAGAATCTTATTGGTGCTTCCGGACTCTGACGGATGCTGCAAAGGAGGAAGTACTTCAACATGAGCCTCAGGTACAAATACACAGCAGTATGCCACTTTAAACAGTCCAGCAGGTCAATGTCAAGTCTTGTTCAGCATCAGGGTCACTGGATGCCACTGTTACAAATGATTCTCCACTGTCTCGCCGGCCTTATAACGCTCCATCACTGTCTCGCCCATCATCATCTGACACCCTGACGCTCTATACATCCCTCTCCAACCATCTGTTTTTCTATCTCCGCTGCTCTGCGCTGGATTTCTTTGCGTGGAGCCCCTACCGAGGGACAGGCGTTGGTCCAGCTGGAAGTCAGCGGGACCAGGCTGCACGTTTCCAAACTGACGCCAATATGCATCCTCACCACAGGGGCGAGAGACACCGGTTCATCAATCACACACACACACACAAACTCTCCCAGTTTGCCTCTCCGTAGGGACATGTGGAGGGGGTTGGTGTGTAGCAAATTAATCAATATTTTTAATTTGGGGTTAGAATGAGATAGGAGCTGCAGCCTCATCTCAGCTGTTTAGCAGCACATCTTAGAGTTTAACGGAAGCAGGAAATTAAGCTCAAAGTGCCTGCAGTAAAACATTTGACTGTAGTTTGCAATTAATTAGGGTTGGCTATTAGAAGTTACTACAACATGTTTGCAGTAAATTATAATGAATTAATACTTTATACTGGGACTTCACAGTCAGTTATGCAATCAAACTGTTGTAATACTGCAGTTTGCTGCCTTAGAATAAGTGAACTGTGATTTTACAGTCACATGCTCATTACTTTGTTCTCTAAGACAGGATGTGGCTCATTTTCAAATTTGGACAAAACTGCATATTGTTTAAAAGAAAGTGCATGCGTAAAAAAGAACATTTTTACTATGATTTGTGCATTTTACTTTTTACTTTAGCTGTATGACATGTATTTCAAAATTGTGAGTATTGTTTTTTCAATTTTTTGTCATGTAAGGTGATAAATCAGATCTTTAGGCGTTGTTGCTTTTAATTTTATGTTGATTTATTTGTTTGATTTGAACTATTTTGCTCATGTCAAAATGCCTGTGTTTAAATTGACTTTTTAAAAGAAGATAAATTACCCAAAGGTACGATAATTACTCTATTTTTATTTAATCACTCTTCGAGGTGACTAAGTATGTAGCTGTAAATGGTCAAGCTTGACTTCCCGCACTAGATGATTCATATTCTAGTCCATCAGTAATGCATAAAAACACTGTTACTTTTTTCCAACACTCCCCCATCTTTTTTCTCCAGCGCAGAGTCCAGTGCGCATGCTCAGCCTCCGTGAAAACCACATGCGACTCCCCGCTCTGCTCTCTCCAGTGCCAAGGCGGAGAGATGCGCACACCGAGGACACCGCAGCGAAGAAATGCGCACAGCTCCGAGCCAGACCCGGCGATAGCTCCATTCCCCAGCACCCCTGACCCGTCTGTCAACACAATGGGTTAGAGGCAACATGGCAAACTTTGACACACTTTGCACATCATGGGAAATGCCCTGCGTTGTCTGGAGAGCCGTGCTGCCGAGCGGCTGAATTGAGAGAGAGCACAATAACACAGAGACTTGACAGAGCTGAGCTGAGCTGAGCTGAGGGGACCCGATTCCAGTCATTTCTATCCCGGCTCCTCTTCCACTTTGGCTGTGAGAGATGATCACGGAGCTGGTGTGCACCGCCGCGGCTGTGGGTCTCTATCTGAACACGCTGGACGCGGATTTCTGCTACGATGACAGGTAGGTTTCGCCCACACAGCGCAGCAGCGCCGCTGCCAACAACATCCCCATCCGCTCCTACACTTGTCATCTCCTCCTGTTACGGAGGGGGGGCACGGGTCGTTGCGCCTGCCCCGCATGTTTGCATATGCTTTTGTCGGAAGCTTGCAATAAATCACTGCTTATTCCTCAGATGTGGTCAAAAGCAAAAAAAGACAAAAGACAAAGGAGAAGATGAGTGCACTGAAACCGTGTATTAATATCACCAAAAATATGCTTTTAATAGTGTTTATCTATAATTTTGATTGCGCTTTTGCAGCCAGTTGAGTTCATAATGCTTCATTACTCTTATCCGTCCCTCACGTGCGTGTTCATTGAGGAAAACTCTCGTATGGTTTTCAAAGAAAACACACACAGCGAACCACATGGTCTATGTTCACAGTAACTAACACCGAGAGAGGTGAAGTTCAGCCCGCCGCTGAAGTGAAAACAAGCTCGGTCTCATCACATGCTGCGAACATGAAGCGGGTTCAGATGCTCTTTGTGTCGGAGGAGCGCTCATGCCTGTTAAAACAATGCCCTGCACCCGGGGGAATTAAAGCTAATTTAACCAGGAGGGGAGTTTCATTTTGCAAACAGCTGAACAAACAAACACTGTGAAGGACTGTGGGCAAGAAAACCTGCGCAGCCCTGATGGACAGTGATGTGCTGCAGGGGCGAGAACGTGACTTTAATTAATGATAAGATGATGATGATGAGTAAGTAGCCAGATAAATACAGTTGTAAATATAGTTCTTGGATTAGTTGATAAGGCAAAGAAGCATACTGGGCAGCTTACCATTAAATTAATCTATAAAATGGAAAAAAACAGAAAAAAATGTCACTTATAATGTCCATAATGATCTTCAAATGTCCAGAAAAACTCAGAGAAAAGAAGCAAATCTTAAGAGAATATTGGGTGTTATTGCTTAAAATGATAAACTAAGAATTAAAAGATTTGCCAGTTATTTTTCTGTTGATTAACTGTTGGTTTCACCCCAAAGATATAAGTATATTTTTTTATGCTAAATCTGACTTTTTTCATATTTTTAAAACCTTTGTCTTGTCAAACATTCGAGACTCTCTCTCTCTCTCTCCTTTTCTCTCACAAGCCTTTTGTGCTACACCTACGCAGAAAAAGGGAAAATGTGCTGTCAATTTTTTCGTACATGATTTGTGCCTGCCATACATCTGTGCTTGCAAGAATAATTGCCCTTCATGTAAATGTTCAGTAGTTGCACCGCAGCTGGCCCTTGTTAAAAAAAAAATGAAATAAAAAAGACAAAGTGGACAGGTA
Organism: Acanthurus leucopareius; assembly: GCA_029814765.1. Classification (NCBI taxonomy): domain Eukaryota; kingdom Metazoa; phylum Chordata; class Actinopteri; order Acanthuriformes; family Acanthuridae; genus Acanthurus; species Acanthurus leucopareius. The sequence goes on along the minus strand of JAQMCX010000037.1, from coordinate 6,206,297 downwards.
GTTCTTCATCGACTCTGAAATACTTGGCCCCCAGAAACACTTCTGTCAAAAGTGATATTAATTAAACCACCATTATCAAGTATTAAATCACAGGGTAAAAACTACTGATATGAAAGGTATGTGGTTCATTTCTGTGCAGATCTTAAGACAGTGAACAGGTCGCCTCCCTTATTCGTCCACAGCAGTGGTTTGCTGTCTGGTATGCTTCTCCAGACACCCCTTAAAGGTCAAAGACCCCCCCCCCGACTTTACTTTTCAGCACCATCAGTGACCCCTCTCTGCGTTATGTGTGAGTAAGACAGAGTGTGTGCGGAGGTGAGGGAGGAGGTAGTGGAGAAACATAGAGTGGTGGGGCTCCATATGCCGTCTCCATTTCCATTACACCTTCTGTAAAAGCACCTAGTGGCTTTTCATCTTGTCAGCGTCTTCTGCACATGTGACCATGACACTGTGAGGTTGTCAAAAAAGCCCTTTGGTGACATATTACCTGCGGCGCTGCCCTGCCGGCTTCAGCCCACGCTTACACTCCATCCCCTCAGTGAAAGTTCACTATCCACCAATGCTGTGTATCTATCAAAGTCACAATGGTAATTTGCACTCTGGGGGGGGGACACACGCCGGCGTTTTGGTTCAGAGCTCTCAGATGGAGGAGGTTGAATACCAATCAGAGGTCTGACCTTCTCTGGTCATTCATCAAACAGTGTCGTCTCTTGGGGTCAAGAGTCGTGTAGGGCCCGGTCTCTTCCCTCAGGGATTAAGGGAGAGTTATGAGTGAAAGGTTAAGGCAAAAGAAGGATTGAAGTGGAGAAGCGTGGATCACTCAGGTCCGGAGTTGTCTGAAAATTATTGTCTTTTGCGTGTGGACGGATTTGTTTTTCCTCATTTGTCTTTTTAAGCCAACTTGTTGTGAGATGGGATGATCTTGTCTGACCTTTCCCCCGACAATCAAATTCTCATTGCATGTGCAGTCGCATGTGGTTTTTTAACATCGAAAACGGGATTGCGAGGCACTCCCCGATTTTTGATGTTCTGTCTGATTTCTGCTTTTTCAATCACGTCAAGTGTTTTTCCTGGGCACAGCTCAGGACCCAGCCAAGCACTCTCCTAGCCAATGGTAATCCCAGTGAACAGCCTCTTCGTGCGAAATGACCAAATTTTTTACGGGTGCTGAGAGAGGACTCTGGCCCAGCCACTTTTGATTTTTAGGAAAAATTTAAAACATGATCTGCTGGTTTACAGTCAGGCTTTTTCTCTCACAGTGATGATAGGTTCATTTTGGTTCAGGCGATTTGATTGATTGCTTGTGAGTGGTGGTTATAGATTGGAAAATATATTCAGTGTCACCTCTGAACTCTCCTTTGAGTACACATCATTAAGGCAGTTGACAGGTTAATAAATGAGGCTCCACATGATGCAGACATTTCAATGATATTGGTTTTGAACAACACTTTTTTTTGACAAATGAACCCAGTAGTAGCTTGTCTTTACCGAGAGGACGAGGACATTCAGCAAACACAAAGAGTGAAGCAAGGACAAGAGCTATAGAAGGCGTCATCATGAAATGAAATGCATCCTAAGTGGCTTTCAGCATTCAGAGTCATGCATCCCAAAACATCTGGGACTTTAATCACGTCACAGTCCTTCTGCCAAACTGAGAAACGCATCATGGTCCCTCAGGGAGTTGAAGTGAAAACATCTTCCCTCTTTGTTTCAGAGAAGCAAAACAGTTTAATCTTTAAGTGAAGGGTTGGGAAGGTGGAGTTTGGTGAGGTTTGGATTTAATTTTCTCTATGAAATGTCCTCACAATGAGAAAATGTTTATCACAAACAAGGGTTTAAACAATTAAAAAGATGCCACGCAAATAACACACAAGTGACACAGATTAGGGACTTTAAAGAAGACAAAAGATCACAGTCTGCTGGTTTCAACATCTGTTACTGTTGTTTTTGTTTTTTCGTTTCAGAGGTTAACCAATAAATACGCTTAATATGGATCATTTTAAAAAGTGCCTTTTCATCATAAGTTTAATCATAGTGTTTTGAGCAAAAGTGCTGACTTGCAAGCCTTTGTACAGTGTGTTAATGCTGCGCTTATTGTTTAATGCCCTGGATTCATGAGCTTGTATCAACTGAGATAAGGGAAAGCAGTAAATTTTGAACAGTTTCAAACAGGAAGACAGTTTTTATGGCAGCACATGCACTTGTTTCTTTGCTACTTGTTTCTGACTACTAACTTTGATTTATTGTACCATTAATCTTTTATGACGGATACTGAATAATTTTCATTACTTATTATTAATTGAAATTTTAGCTACATTGCTCACTAATTACTGAACATACAAATTGTTATAATAATAATCTAGGCTATCCCCTGCATGCAGGAGAACCTGTTGAGGCACAGAAACTTGCAAAAAAAATACCAAAATCTCTCTTAAGAGCCAGTGTTTGGTTTGTCCATTCTGGGCTACAGTAGAAACATGGTGGTGCAACATGGCTGACTCTGTGGAACTTGCTCACTCTGTAAATTCAAAGGGCTCATTGTAAGGTAAAGAAAACACAACAATTCTTATTTTTAGTTGATTATACATTAATGAAAACATAAAAACTTGAAACTTGTGAATATTATATTCCATTTTCCCCATCACTTTCTATATATATATTCTCCTAAATCATACACACTGAACCTCTGAGTAGGCTTATAAGCTAAAACCTAGCTCTGAGCATTTATGATTAGCAGCTAAAGAGACCTTTTTTTCCTCCATGAGTTGGTGGAGATGAGACTGGAGATAAAGTTAAAGCAATTAAAGCAAGCCTAATATTTTAAAACAGAAAAAAAAGAAATATGGTTGCAAAAAGAAGCTAACAGGTTGAAGGATTAGCCAACTGATTAACAGTTAGCTTAGCTCCAACAATAGCACACAACACTTATGTTAAGTGTTTTAAAGTGAAGCCACAGGGTTCATACACTTTCTTCCAACTCTAAACAAAACTAAGTGATAGATAAATGTCAGCATTCTAGTAGTAAGCCAACCAGCTGAGAAAACACAGGTAAACAAGACAATTTTAAAGTACCAGGAAGGCTAGCTGCCTCCCCTGAGCCACGCTAACACAAACTTGCTAACAGCCCTCTACTGTAGACTAGAAACCTGATTGTAGTAATGTTAATAGAGTATTTTATTTATGAACTTGAATGAATCCTTTTTGTGTAACTAAGAAAAAAGGCTAATCGTGTAACTATAAAGTTAGTTTTGTGTAAATAAGTATTGCATTACTGCCCAATATTGCCTATGACTTATAGCTTATGGCTTTTAAGGAGTCACTTTCATGTTCCTAAAAAATTCCTTCTCTAAACCAAAGGGTATGGTTTGCCATAGTGTTGCATTACATTTCTCGAAACGACAACCAGTGGGTACATTTGTTGCATATATATGTCCTCCATCAAAATGAGCCATGTCATTTCTGAATCATCTCTGTTTTTGATAACTGCTCATATTTGTTTTCTCCACCGAGTTGAAGCTCCCAAGGCTCACCGCGATCCGTTTCAGCCCCGCTGTAGTGGGCGTAAATGTTACCACGCATATCTATGCCTCGAGAGAAATGATTATCCAAAACATGTGCTCTAGTTGTGCGGAGGCTGTTTAAGTTACAGTGTATGCTTGTAGCAGATAAATATTGAGGGAATATGTAGGCTAATTAAATGAGTGACTTGGTTGTAAGTAATATAGCTGAGGTGAAAATGCTCATGTGTGTCTCATGGGAATTTCTACTGTAGTCTTTTCAGAAATGAATAACTCTGCCTGACAAGTAGAGAAAAAAACTGATGAAAAAAGCGTTTATGAATAGTAATTTAAGATGGTTTTGAGCGAAGAGGCTTTTAACTAGATGTGGGTACCAACACTATTATATGTTTTTAAGGGGACACAGGCAAACCTCATGAAAAATGTGGTTTGGTGGTTAAAAAAAAAAAAAAAAAAGATGTCGCCATCTTACACACTATCTCATTATATGTAAGCGTTAACATGTTTTTTACTCATCAACCTTAAAAAGATTTTTGCAATTGATGTCTCGCCTCCCTAGATTTGGTGGTGGAGGGCTGGGAATATCAGTCAAACAATAGGAAGGCAGGAGCAAAGAGTCTCAGTTTGATTGCTAGCAGATTTTCGTCACAAAAGCGCTTAGTGGTCTACTCTGCAGATGTTGTGGCTTTGAAATGACTCTAAAGCCACAAATGAAGGTTTGAACCAAGTGTTATGAATGGGGTGAATTTCTCTTGGGCTTGATAATGGTGTCCAGTTCAATGTTTAAGAAACGGCAGTAGATGTGCCGAAAACAGAGGATGAAATGTTAAAGCCTATCTCCTTGTGCTGGGATGTGCTCCAGCTTTTGCAGTCCTTAAAGGGGCAGGAAAAACAGTCCTGTGGCAAACAGATGAGCGTGCATGGCTCCTTCTTCATAATGAAAGGGTACTGAGGCAAGCACAGGGCAGATTACTTTAAATCAGAAGCATTTTATGAAAGGTATTGTCATAATAAACAAAATCTTCTCCTTCATGTGCAGCTCTTAGCTGTGCCAGCTCAAACTTCTGACGTTAGAACATTCTCTTTGACATTTTCAGCGATGCAGAGGATATTGGTTTGGGGCTATAATTTAAAAGCATCATTTTGAAAGCATCTTTTGTACTAATGAGTATAGTCACCCTCAAGGAGTTTTGACAGCTCTAAAACAGTCATATAATCAAAGCAGTCGCCGGTTTGAAGTAGCAAGGTTATTCTGCAAAGAAACATATAAAAACCTCAGATTTTGTGTGTTCTTGATCGCTTGGTTGATTACTATTAACACTGTCCAAGATATACTGGTTAGGTTAATTGGCAACTCTACATCACCCATGGGTGTGAAAGTGAGCCTGAAGGGTTGACAGCTCTGTGGTTGACTGGTTTCCTGCCCAGGATGTATCACGCCTTTTGGCCGGTATCTGCTGGAATCGCATCCAGTCCCTCTGTAACCCTCAAATGGATAAGTGGACATATTCAGTTATCCATACTTCGATATAAACATGATTTTAGAAAAGCAGAGTCTGGCAGGTATGTTAAGTGTGATGAATACAGATGGTACCGTAGTGCTATAGGGCTAAAGCGTTAATTGAATTCATGGTAAAGCAAGTTAAAAATGTTATCTTGGATTTGGAATTACTGTTCACTGACATTTTTTTAATTAAATAGTGCACAAGTAGTCTGGAAGAAAAAAACTTATTTGTATTAAAAAACAATTTATTGCAGCCCTAAATGATAAATTTAGACACATTTTTGACAAAACATGATATGTTATTGTCGGAGTGATGTATGGAGAGCAGACTAAGGATGTCTTAAAACAAATATGATCAGCAAGTATTTATTTTAGTTTTGTTTAATTCCTCTTTTCTCTAAAGGCATGCATGCATGACAGGCTAAATAACTGTAATACTGCTGGGACTAATACCCATGAGACATAGAGAAGAGATGAGTTTTATTTATTTTTAGGTTTTCTCTCCTTGTCCCATTACGTCTCAGAGATGGACAAATCTGGTTAAGGCTGCGGCTAACCCTTGGCTGGCCCTTACGCTTCGCAGGCCACAGTCGACCCGCCCGTCTGCCAAGACATAACCGCCAAACTTCAGTCCCACGACCCTCCCTGTATACACACCATAATGTGGATCTCAAAACACTGGTATCCACTGACAACCAGGCTCACAAGTTTGCCAGCGCCCAGAAAAGATACACACGCCAAAGCCATAGATTTGTCATGTAACACCCGTGCTAACTTTGGGAGGATGACAACCTTAAACCATAGATAAATGGGTGAAAAGATCTTGCATGTTCCTTATCTGGCTAACCGCATGCGTGTTCACCATGCTCTTTCCTAATTGAGACCTTTCACAACCGTGTTCAGCAGCATGGGGGTTGAATTTCTACCTCAGTGCACTAAACTTACTTTGTAAGCAAAGCACCTTTTTGTGGTGTTAAATTACACTTAGAAGCTGGCATCCACTTTCTCTTTACACCACGAGGAGGATTTCTAAAACAACTTATGGCATTTGGGATGTAATACAAAACCAAACCCTAACCAAGGATCACACGAATCGCAACCAGTTACCCTCTCTACCTTTTTTGAAATCAATAGCCATTGAGTTTCATGTTTCAGTGACTGTGGAGATTTTCTTTTCCGTCTGGAAACCAGAACAGCTGTCAGAACAGACAGGAAAAGGTTTTTTTTTTTTTTTGGTTGCTGCACTTGACAATGTGCTCACATTTCACCATTTCACTATAGCTTGTATCAGCTCTGACTGCAAAGACCTCAAAAGAGGATTTTGACTTTCATCAGACAGTTTCTCCAAATCTAGAGGAGTGTGTTTGTGCATATGGAGGCTGTTGGTGTTTTTAATGTGCACTGACAGCTGTTAGTAGTTGGTTGCATCAGTGATCAAAATGATGATGCTTGTATTACCTGATTGGGAGATCTTCTGCACATTCTGGCTACTATTTATTGAATTAGTGTGAGTGAAAATTGATGAGAGCAGATTTGTGATAATTTGGGCTACTTTTTGCACCATTTGGTCAATTTCCACCAACAAAAGGTTAGGCAGCAGTCCAATAAAGAGGCCCTCCCCTCTCATCACAGATGTATGATTGAGACCGACAGAGCTTGACAGAGTTCAATAGGTTCGGTTTCAGGCTGAAAATTCTCTGTTCTTACGCCTGTGGTTTGGGAAGCTGTGCATGCAGCTATTTCTGAGTTAATGGAAGTTGTTTGTAGGTGGTAGATGAAAGGATAATGGGTGGTAAAGGGAGCACCTGATGTGATGCTGATGTGTTTGCATAACTTGAACTTTAAGAAAATAGTTAAGTATTTTGGGAAATAAGCTGTAAAGGAGAGGGATGAGAGGATTGATACCGCTCTTGTGTTGACATCATAACTATATGGAGTTCAAGTAAAGACCTCGACGCATCATTGGCTCCCATGTTGCAAAAAATAAAAAACAATTACATCATATAACTCTCACAACACCACGATATCTCTTTTTTGCATTACAGTTATTCACAAATTTTGTTAAAAGACAAAGTGAGACAGTAAACTTTAGAGGTCACTTTGTTTGAACTTGGTGGGAGCTTTGTTTGCTGTTTCCTGCTGTTCGAGTCTTTATGCCAAGTTAAATTAAAAGAAACCAAAGCTAATACTGTACCCTTTGTGTCTACTACTTGATTTTTGCATGACTTACTAAGAAAAATGTGTTTTGTCACCTTGAGAGGTTCTGGTGCGGTTACCTTTGGACAAAGTCAAAGTCTGTTTGTAATCTTGATGCTAAGCTCAACAGCTGCTGGCTATAGCTTTAATTTTACTTTACATATATTACAGTTTATTTATCTTCCAAAAAGAGCAATAAGTGCACTTGCTAAAACTATCATAAAGTTCCCTTTACATTGCTAATGCTCACTGATATCAAAGTTTCTAAAATAAAGAGCTCAACACAGGCTGCAGCCTTTGTAACTCTTCTAACTTTGATATGCACATAAAGTGCTCACATCACAGCTGGTTAAAATGAACTGCATTAATATTTTTAACTGCCTGCTGTTATCATCACCTGGAGCAATAACCTTTTCCCCAAGCCTCATGCATTAGCTGAGTTGGGGAAATACTGCTCCCAAAGTTAAAGTAAAAACAAATGTTTTTGTGTTGTGAAATAAGCTATTTGTTTGACAAATAACCAAAATATGATGAGATAAAAATCCTTGAGCCATGCCTGCAATGATGAAACTTCCATTCATCTCAGCATGAGACACTGCCACTGTGCTGTGCCTTAATTATAAGTGCCAGGCGGCGCACAAAAGCAATTGAAATTCATTAGCTTGGTAACCTTGGCACTGAACCCCAGCTTCATGCATGGATGATCCAGCTAACTGTTGTAAAATATACTAATATGCATATGGCTTTCTGGGTCAGAACAGGCCAAATGTGGAGTACCCGTTGTGTGGGGAATAATTGGTTTGTGTTTCTCACCCATAAAAAAACTAAAAGGGGGAGATTGAGAGGGTGAGGGCTTGAGAGATTTAAGGTTCAGGGGGGATCGGATAACAACCCCACTACCTTTGCTCAAGGACACAGTTATGGTGTTTGGAAGCTTTGTCGCTCAAGTGTTCACATTTGTTTTCCTTCTTGTCTTTTAGCACGACATTAAAGACTTTCCAGAGAAATTAGATGCTCATTATAAACCCATTGTGAGGGCTTTTTAATGGGTATGCTATAAAAATTTATGACCATATCCTCATTTTCTATGTATAGCCTAAAACTTGTATAAATTTTCTACTTCCTGCATAACATAAATCCTTTGTCATCTGTCTAAATTCTCTTCACACTTGCTAGCTTTATAAATGTTTAGATGGAATATAGCAAGTTCCCATTTCATTCCCATCCACATGATTTACTCTGCAGAGGGAGATAGCCTTTCTCCTCTTCCTGTTTCCTCCCGATAAGCGCCTAAAAGTGGAGAACCACACTTGATAATACAGATAGAGGAAGTTTGGAGGTCTCAGTGCAGCTGTGATGTTTGGACGTGCTCTCATTGTGGCACAATGGAAGGCTATTTGGAGACATGAAAAGAGATGATAGTGATTATTATAGATAGCTGACCAAAAAAAGAATTGGTTGCTGATTGAAAAAAAGTTTTGTAAACAAAATTGGGAGTCAGTTAAACTGTTCAGAGTTGGAATTGACATTGTAATTTCCCACTTCGCCATAAAAATGCAGATTTTTGGGTTTTGTGGTACATCATTTTTTCGGCCAAATCGAAACACCAATTCAATCAGGATTTGGCTCGGCTGGAAGGTAATTATTCTGTGTTTAGAACCGTAAAGCACATCATCCTTCAACTTAACCGTCCTCCTCAATTATCTATGCAGGGTCAGGAAACACTTAAGCCAATTTCCCTGTTTTGATGGACTGCCTATTTAAGCATTGCTCAATAGTCCACTCACCCATCACACGGAGGGGAACTGAACTCCTTATTTCTGCAAAGTTAGTCTCATTATGGGATCAGTACCTTGTTTTTCTGGTACAAGGAGCTTGTTGGAGATAAGGTGAATCGCTGTTTAAGTAAACATGGCAGTTCAGACTGCAAGAAAGCCACAGTGAAATCCGGCTTTGCTAAATGGTAGAAATCTGCGCTTGATAATGGCTGTTTTCCCGCCTCAGTCAGCCAGAGATAAACCAGCAACCATATATGTCCCTCTGTAAACTGTAATTTGTTTCTCACCATCACTGTGATATTCATGGATCATTGGGAAAGGCTTGGTTATTGTGCTTTCATGCTCTGACAGGACTGTTATTTATTTTTGATGTGTTTGGGGGGAAATTTACCACACCACTCAGTTCTAACCCCCTCACATTTCACCCCTTCAATTTACTATTTTAATCTTTAATCTGGCGGACTGCACTGAAGGTCACTGAATTATGCATGGTTTGCTTTTGATAGTTGATATGAGCTCTGTGATGCATTTGCACTTTCGTTCTGATAAGAGACATGCACCAGGGAGCTTTGACTCCGTCAATACTTTGATTGGTTGTACCCTGCCTAAAAAGAAATCCAGTACCCAAGGCCATCAGTTATTCTTTTTCATGTGAATTCAGGCTTCTATAGGTTCTGTCCTGTTGTAGATTTCTATCTCTGCTCTGTAGACAAGGAGAGCAGACAGATTAACGGTCACCACCGAGTGGGATGGTGCCTGCTCATCCACCACACTGTGCATTTAATCAAAAAATTCCACACAAGCGTTTTCCCTCAAGGCTCGCTCATTACCGTGATACCACATCCACTCAATCTATTACAGAGGTGGCAGACAGCGACAATTTAATCTACACTCTGTGGCCTTGCTGTTTTTTTTTTACATCTTTGACCAGCAGCATCTACTTCTTGGCAGTGTTATCAGCACAAGAATCATACATGTGACGTCCATGTTGCAGACAGGATAGATGTTTGTCTGGAATGTAAAATAAACCCATCCAATTGTATTTTTCGCCCCTTTTACACACAGAAATGGAAATGCATGCTATCTATAGCATAGAATGTTGATGCATTTGTTTTGCATTTACAGGAAAAGTTGGACAATTATGGGAAATACTGTCTATTGCTGTCATGCTGGGGGTTGGATGAGAAAAGTAAAACCACTTAGTGTCTGTACAGTTAATATAAAACTGTAGCATTCAAAATGAGCTTAGCACAAATCCAGGGGAAAACAGTTTGCTTGGCTCAGTCTATAGGTACAATTAGCATTAGAGGGGTAGAAGGATTCTAATAAACATGCTAAACCTGTTTTTATGTGCATAAAACAGCATGTAATGATTACAGTTTTGAGATTTTTGAGGTTTATACAGTGAGATGTTTCTTGATGTCTTACAGTTAAAGGTTTGCATGGATTAAGCAAATGCTAATCAATGAGCTTTAGATGATCTTATGGGTGGATTTTGGATGTCTTTGCTAAGCTAAGCTAACTGGCAGTTTAACTTTTCCTTTATGCAGAGCCACATGTCAGTCCTCTTTAACTGTGGAAATGAGGGGGAAGTGTTCAGTTTCTTTCCATCAGTGCTTTGTATTGCATTGATTTATATGTATACCTTGAATGACAAAAAGAACAACTTGGCTGCAGTCACTTGTAACCCAGTCTTCCATACAAATGTCATGACGTTGTAGCATGACATCATGTCTGCTTGTCCCTGCAGTCCATCTCAGAAGGGAATATGGTACTTTTATGATGTTATACGATGCGTTTTATGGTTTCATAATGGAGTTTCCTGCAGCATTTTAAGCAGGGCCATATATTTTGGAACCCCTGCTGATAGTTTGACAAACTTATATTAAACCTCCTGCAGGGAAATGCATCTGACATATTTTATTATTGCACTGAAATCTGCTGGTCTCATAATTCAGACTATAATTATTGCCTTTAGACTATTGATAGGATTTGCATTGCTTAGGTGTGTCAGAGCTGAATGAAAATGTGGCCAACATTTTGCTTTATCCTGAGTTAAGGGTCATATCAATGGGGTTTGCACTTTAGCTATGACTTCATTAGTTTTAATGTGAGGATCGAGTTCAGGCAAATGGGTTTGTTGTACCAGCCATGTTCAACAGATCACAGATCAGAATTTGAAAAGATCTCAGATAATTAGCGCAGATCCTTGAAAAGAAGACAGATTTGGTTTGGGTTGGCCCCCGTGGTACCCCTCTATAGCTGCCGTTTCTCTCTCGCTAATGCTGGAATGTGACAACTGGTCACGGCAGAAGAAAGGGAGGCCTATTCTGGATTGGATACAGCACTGTACGGTCCGTTAGTGCAGCGTACTTGGCCATTACAAATGCTGCATGCGAATCTGACCACTGAAAGCTGTCAAAGCAGAGAGAAGCCAAAGTGTGACACTGCAGGATGTTTTGTTTCCTGCACAGCTCTCCGCCGTTCTTTACATACACCATAAAGGCACAAATCCTCTACATTCTCAAAATAGCTGCATTTTTATATTCCCGATCAGATTACAAACCAATTCTGATGGAGCATTAAAGTGATTTTTTTTTGTTGTTTAATCAGAGACAGAAGGCTTTTGAGCAGAAACAGAATGCTGCTTTGTTTCTCCAGCTGCTCCCTTGGCAGCGCTGAAGCACTCAGATCCTCTACTGGCTCTGAGATTTGTCATCAGCAATTAAAGTTGTCCTCATTATAATCCCTGCAGCAGATCAAAACTGATCTGAGGCTCTTAAAGGAACTCTGAAGTTTGAACAGAAGTTTTTGTCTCCAGGGAGAAGGACCTGCACCACAAATAATGGTCTCCTCATATCCACATTTGATTATTCTCCAACCAAAGAACTTCACTCTTTATCCCTTTGAGCTACTTTATAGTAGAACAAGAGTCACAACAGTTTAGTTCAACTTCCATTGGTGTTCAAGGTCTGATACAAGAGAAAAGGAACTTTTTTTTCCCTTGGCAAGTGACAGTAAAACCAGCTTGACGTTGCCAAGGTCTGCTGTGCTGTCAGTTACAGTGAACAGTGGGGGCTGCGGCTCTCTGGAGAGGGCATTAGTGGGTGTTGTTGATGCAGTATGTCCACACCTTGTGTTCTGCATGTGTGCATGCAAATAATACCACTGAACTAAGATGAGAAGTTGGCCCAGAACATTGGCAGTCCTTTCAGAGCTGTGAGTCTTCATGACCCGTCAACATTCATCTGGTCCACGTGGTGACAAATCGATTCCAGGCAATGCGTCTGCCCTTGGTGCACAAGTTCCCCATTTTAATTTACGTGTGGATGAGGGGCTTCCATAATGATTAATTCAGGTGACTAGGGGTGCGTGTTTTTGTAGGTCACTGTGCCAAAACCTGCAGCTCTACCTCTGGAAGTAGGCCAGTGCAATTGATTGTAGAAGCAGAAGGTACCAGGAATTAAATAGGTGAGGGAAAAAGGGAGAAGGAATACCTGGAGCTTAAAAATACACAATCACGTGCTCTTGTTAGTGAAGCAGACATGCCACTGGAGCTGTAACAGTAACCATGGTAACATTGGAAGAATATTTGGATATGAATATGACCGCTCTTTTGTCACTTTTTTCAAAAAAAGTCTTGCAAATTATAAAGTGAACATGATTTGTTGCCTTTAATTTAAATGGATCCAACATGACCTAATTCCTGAACTATAGCTTTGTGTGTATATGGTACATTACACTTTACATGTATTTTATTAGAGTGTCCAAATTATAAATGTGTGAAATCTGGGCATGTATGTATCAAAATGATGGTAATAAGTGTCCAAATTCACCATTTCTGAAATATCTAGGAAGTGTCTATTACTTTGGGCTGCTGAACATGTAAATTGTGAACTGATTTGGAAGCAGCTATGAACGATATAATGCCCTCAAAAACACAGGCATGTCTGCAACTTTTGACCAACAGCTGTGCAACATTTTTAAAAAGCAAACATTACACTAATCAGAGTTTAGGAAATTTCCATTGTCACTGAAGAGTTAAGTATTGAGGCCAGAACTTTAGCCATGTTTTCTCCATTTGTGTTTGCAAATACAGAAGAAAGCTATAATTACTGATTGAATATTTTATTTCTCCCTCATTCAAATGGTAGATACAATTTTAAATGAATAGTAACAGCCTTGTTGCTTATTTTTGCATGTTGTAATTAACATAGTAAAATTAGCATACAACAAATTAACACCCCCTGTAAAACAGCATAATTCAATTCCTTTATAAGAAACAATGTTTTATCTGCAGCGGCGAGCTAAGAAATAGCAACATCTGTCTGGCTTTTTAAATCATATCTAGCCTGCACACAGCTGTGATTTATGTATTGTTTGGCTAAGTCAGAGAGTAGCACTCAGTCTGCTTTTTAATCAAGCATAACATTTATCACTGTGAATGCAGGCGACTCGGGGAGGCCACCCTAATTAGCCGATCTCAGTCAGACACTGTAATCAACTGTCGGGAACGTACTGGATGCCGAACTTGGACAGACTGATTGGCTACTCGTTTGTTTTCTTGTAACATGCTGGAGGTGGTTTTATGGTTGGATGGAGGGTGTCAAAATTGGCCACTGTTTCGCTGATAAGAGCTGGATGTGTGGGAAAGCCAAGGATTTTAGAAACCCTATGAATCTCTCAGCGTGCAGTGCTCCTGGACATTGGCTCATGTGGAAGTGTTTCTCACCGTGAGTGCTTGTTGGGCACGGTACCATACTGCAGGCATATGGCACATTTATTGGGTGAGATGTTTTTTAAATACCTATGAATTTCACATGAAGAGCTCCTATATGAAAGTATGAGAGAGAAACACAGCTGTATACAAGCAAGAAAATTCCTGGTGGTCTTAGAGGGGTTCATGGAGGTGTGAAATTGTAAATTGAACTGAACTGTGCATTCCCCAAATATTACTTTCAAGTGTTTTTCAATTTAATAGCACTCTCATTTTTAGCTTTTCGTCTTTGCTTTTTTTTTTAAACAAACACTTTATGTGGCAGGTCTGCTTGAAAGCGGACTTAACCTGCTCCAACAAGGTTGTCCTCTGCAGGGATGAACGGCTTTACAGACAGGAAGTTCATGTTCATCACACTGATTAAAACCCAATTCATTCCACAGCGTTTTTTAAGACAAGAGTTCTGACCCCTTTAAATCCCAACCCAGTCTTTTCACTTCACTGCCTCCACCGTATTTATACCCTAGGGGAAAGTACAGCATTAGTTTTATTAGCCATTGATTTCCCATAGCCGTTCCCCCTGGTGAGGCAGAGGATTCATCACAGCCTTTTATTGACACCATCAGTCAGGGAGCACCACTGTGGGCTCTGCTTTCTTTTTAGCTGAGGTGGCAATGGTGGCACGGCTGTCAGAGCTCCACTGTTTTGTGTGACCAGCTAATGGGAAGCGATCAATCCATCACTCAGATGGAGATAAAGACACGGCAATCAATCTGCTGAAAAAATAGATGGAGTTGCACTCCCAGTGATTGGGTTCATAATTTTTCTACCAGTAAATATAGTGCATTAAAAATGTCTGCATAAGAAATACTTCAATGATAGAGGACGTGCTCCCACGAGGTGTTTAGCTCAGATTAGTGTAAAAGCTTGTTGCAGAGGCAAAGTATGCTAACTTCCAGGAAAACTACAACTTTTTGTTTATACATTCTGTTTGTTTACAGATTAAACAAATAGGATTTAATGTGTTAACAAGTGAGGTTTAGAGTTTTTGTTAGGCGTATTGGTGAACTTTGAACAGGGCAGCTTATTGTTCCAGCGTTTTTAAGCAAAGCTAATCGCCTTTCCCTTTTACAGTAGCTACTAAACATACATTAGTATTGATTTTCTCATCTAATTAACAGCCAGAAAATAAATAAATAAATAATTATATATCCCACATTTCTATTAATCAGCTTAAAAGGTCCTTGTATAACAAGTGGAAAAATTTTGCTTCGCTATTAATTGAAACATCAGTGCAAACTCTTTTTGCACCTTTCAAGATAAATATATATAAGGCCTTGAAAAACATGGCAGTTATTCTGGCAATAGCCAAATGTCAAGAAGCTGAATCACACCATTTTTTTTACCAGTAAGCAATGACATAAATTCAAAATACACTACTGCACTCCTTATAAATTCTCCATTGACCGACTGGTTTTGCCTCCAGCTGCCAAACTCAACAGCTCTCGGTTCATGTTTTATAGACACTTTATAGCCAAGTGAGATCAGTTGATTTCTTTTTTTTTTTTTAGGTCCTGGTATATTTAGGTGCACAGTCATGTTACATACAATTTGTTGACCCTGGTCTGTTGAGTTAGCTGTTGTGCTAGTCAGGAAACTGGCTTCACAGGGGACATGAAAGCGAGTCCTTGGCCTGACAAAAGAGAGACAGTCGACTTCCTGACGCTTAGCTCAGACTGTTTCAGCCTCTTTGAAGCTGAGAGCCCCCGGAAGAAACTTGTTTCTCCTGATTGGCTCCTTGGACTAGCTGAGGATGGAGAGGAGACTTCATCTTAATCAGGAATGAGCTGACTGTTGAGCCGATTTGGTGATGAAGCTTAAACAGCTGGACTTCAGTGATGAGGAGGAACAATTATGAAGCGTGTCCTTTTGATCACACCAATTAAAATCATTAATACTTATAGTACTTTGTTGGACTTTGGCCTGATACTGATGTAAGTGGAGCATAACAAAGTTTGTAATCATCCTCAGCCTTTTATATTCTCATTCTTGGAACATTGATTTTTTTTGTGTGTGAATTACGGCTGCACCACTGATCGAATCATTTTGGCTTCCCAGAATTAAATAAACATGATTATTGACTTTTGAAAAGCATTCTCCGCTAATAGGAAGCTCAGCTGCATATCAAACAAGCGCTTCCTTAATAAGTAACCCATCGCTCATGCACCATGCTGCAGCATTTCAGTGTAGGAGAGAGAGAACATGCCAAATTAAAATTAATTGTTTAGAGCAGAAGGCAAAGAACTAGTCTCTTGATCATCATCTTTTGTTCGGTAGTATCAAAGGTTAGAGAAAAATGATGTTAAGCAAGAACAAATCATTGCAATTAGTGCAAGTTAGTTGTGTCTGCAGCACAAAGCAACACAACTATCTTGCCTTAACACTGGAAAAAACACAATGGTGTGATGAGAGCATAAAGGCCAAGAACAATAACATTTGGTTAAAGGATTTAACACCATTTTTATTGACATTTTTCTTCTTTAAGATGGTCTGTGAATTAGAAAGAGTCTCATTTTGATGCTAAGATTTTTTTAATGAAAACATAAAACTAAAAACAGTGATCTGTTTATATAAATGTGGAAGTGCATTTAATTAATCAATGAATGAATAATCAGAGAAAATGATCATGGTCTCTATATTGGTCAGAATAATCCTGATTGTCAGTTTGGCCCTTATCATGCAGCTCAAGTGTGGATAAGTATGTTTGCAGCACACAGTGAATGTGCATCACCTATGTGTCTATGTTGGACGGATGTAAACAAATACAAATATTTGCGTAAGAATCAACACATACTGTACAGTCGGTGGCTTCCCTCACAGTTTGCTCATGCAAGAGTGAAGAAAGTAAACTCTGTTTTAATTAACACTCTATCAACAAGCTTATCCCCAGAGGAAACATTCATTGAATGCTTGGATCTGAGAGCAACAATATAATAACTAAATATTTGCAGTGAAATAGACTGTTTTGTGTTATTTGCTTTAAACTAATCTCTGCAGGAAAAGTTAAAATAAGTCATTTATCTGGCCTTTTCATTCCACCAAACTTCTGGCTGGTTATTCTGCACCCTTGGGAAAAATGCTGGGAGCTGCAGGATGGGCTATTTTTAATCAATGAAAAGACAGATCCAGTAAACTGAGCAGGAGAGAAAAAAAAAATGTAGGTTAGTGCCTTGAATACAAAGTGATTTTCATCCTCTGTGTTTGTGGTTTATTTTCAGTAATACATCTCTTAAAAAAAAAAAAATTCTTGGCAGTTTTCTCCTTCTTTGTTTTCATGTCATCAGTGCTCGGCTATGCTGAACACCATCTAGCAGCAGTTTATCACTGTTCACACATTTCAGATGAAGGAAAGAAACAAGCAATTGCATCTGAGCCGGACATTAAAATCTGCCAGATTAATGTCAGACTTTGTCTTACGCACCAGCCTCTGTGAGGTTGAGCATAAATCTTTCACAATGAGGCCGCTGGCAGTATGAAGCAGTTTTGTGAATGCTATCTGGACATTTATGCATTTTTCCTCCCCTCCCATATTAGTGCCAGTTTGGCGTGGGACAAAGTGTGGGAAAGTAGCCGTGCCACTTCTTGTTGGGGTATTGTTCTGCCAGCGATGTCGTTGACGTATAGTGTTTGAACACACCCTTAATGCTCGCTTCCTGACCTTACGGCCTACAGATATACAAACCAAACAGATACAAATAGGTGATAAAACGTGGATATGTTGTATTAACATCTTTATGTATTGTGTGTTTCTGCAGCATAAGCAATCACTGAACTCAAATAGGAAAAGCACTCAATTAAAGTAGGAAGGATATTAAGGAGGGCACACTGGAGCTCTAGTGTCTTTCACCCTCCTCAGCATCTCACTCTTTCCTCTTCATCACCACCTCTTCCTCTCGTGCTGTGACCACATAATGGTAGGATTATAACAGCTGATAATCAGCCAGTGAATGAATCACTCAGGCCCAGCCAGCAGGCGTAATGGCTTTAAGCATGATTGTTCAGCCTTGCAATCTGATTGATGGGTAGCTACCTCTAGGATTAAAAAAAAAAAAAAAAAAGAGAAGACCATATCACCAGCTCCACTTTCCAGTCACCTCATGTGGTGAAGTCACCCACCCCCCCCCGGCGGAGTGACCACTGAGGTGAAATTTATGGGATTTTTTATCATCCACCAGCTGTGGCGTTCACTGGGAACGGAGCCATGAACTCTATTTCCCTGCCAATTGCAACTTGACGCCATAGGACACGGTTTCATATAGATCACATACAGTACAGCATCTTTCCGCGTGCAGCATGTGTGTGTGTGTGGATGCCTTGAGCACAACACACAACCTTTAATCAGATTAGCGGTTGACCCCTGACCTCAGTGCATGTCTCAGAAACTCCATGCACCCTATGATCACTTTCTAATCCTGTTAGTAGTGGATTAACGCAGAGGTGATCTGGACCCTGACACCCACCCACACACACACACACACACACATACATACACTCTGTCTGTAATACACTGCACCTTATCCCACTGCCAGTGCATGTGAGACAGAATGTAGATTAGGATGAAATCCATAAAGAGAGCCATGTCTCCCAATGCAAACTGTTTTGATAACTCAGAAAAAACTTGTCTAAATTGATTCATTTTATCAATTTCAGTAAATTGTCAAGCATTTGTTTTAGTTTAATTAGGGTCATTAAAGGCATAAATCTTACAGATTAGCAGGAACAGGGGTAACAGAGGGGACTGATAGATGGCTTCAAATAAGCTATTTAAACACATTTTCCATTATGTTTCTGTATTTGTGTTTATAATCTTTTTGCATCTGTGATAATAGCAAAACAGTCATTTTCATTCTAAGGTATTCTGCAGATGTTTTAGATCAAGGGGATGTCAAAAAATAATGAAAAAAAGGCCATCACTATTCTTTTTTTAACCCAAACTAAAGTTGTTGATGTCTTTCTTTCTTTTTTTAACCAAAAGTTCAAAACTACATGTATTTTTAGATGCAGGGATATAAGTCACAGAAAACCAGCAAATCATCACATCAGAGAAGCTGAAACAAAAGAATCTTTGAAAATAATCTTGCACCCTTTTTGGACTTAGCCAAAAATTGGCAATAGTGAAAGGAGTGATTAAAGCCTTGTTCTGCAGACCAAAACAGCTGTAGATTGCACTGCGAAACATGGCCTCCAACCATTGATTTAAGGCTTTGGCAGCCTATTCTCACAGTTTGGCTGCTTTTGTTCCACATCTACTGTACTTAACAATCTAAAAGATATAAAAGACTTGAACACTCCATGATGTAATGAAGATCAAACAAACTTACTCTACACTGTATACGCCATCTTTAAATGAAAGGAAGAGGCAAATTCTTGATTTCTTCCACATTTTTTTTCTATGTACACTGTTGTGCAAAATAGAAGTTTTAGATTTTAAAATCAAACATCTCAACAACTGATATCACAACAGTCTGACATTTACTGAGGCAAAAAAATTGTTAGAGCTACATCTCACAGTTTGACATGCACTGAACCTGAGGGATCATTGTTATTGCAATTTGCGTAGGAACATTAGACAGGTAACATGAGGAAAAGAGAGGGAGGTGGCAGGCAACAAAGGCAAACATTGCAGTTAATGTACACAGCCATCAGCAGGCTCTTTAACTCTATTTCTGAAGTGCTTTCTAAGACTTTTTCTTTATGATTTAAGAATAAAATAAAGGCAGCAGCTCTGCAATCAAGCTGATCTTTTGTGGTTCCACCTCAATTCATTTTCCGCTGTGCTGCTGTGTTTTGTCCCATCAGTACAGAGGCCTTTCCATCTCATGAAGTTGTAATCATCTGTGTTCCTGCTACTCCTCCAAAAAGCCGGTAGCATCAGTGGTGTGTTTACTTCAGTAGTGCGCCAGACAGAGATTAGCAGTGTATGAGTAGGCCTGCCTGCCGCAGCTCACTGTCTTTGTGGTTAATTAGCACTCAGATTGCTCAGTAAGGAGACGGAAATTTAATAAATCTTGGCCAGACGAGGGGTATTAAAAAGTTCTCGGTACCAAAGTAGACCAGCTCAGATGAGTTATGAAGGAGTGTGGAAAGGTATAAAGACAAAAAAGCAGAAAGGAAGAAAGTAATGGCGATGAATTAGAGGAACTAGATGGATGGAGGACATGGATGAAGTGGGATCAACTTAAGATTTTAAAAGGGGCAGCATATAACCAAAGTAACCCCACATGCTGCTCACTATACTCTTTGCTATATCTTTGGCTGAAGTCGGTAGCTGTTGTTAGCTTGTTAGCTCAGATAGCTGTGCAGCTAGTGGCTTTGTTAGCTAAACATCCTGGCGATACCTCCAAACGAACAGAGTGTTGGCTTTTACACTGCAGCATAATTAGCTAGCAACATAGCATAATAGTACAAAGGCATCTCTCAGAACTATTATTTCTTCAAATTTTTTTGGTATTTCTGAAATTTTTGGATCAGTCTTAACATAAATTCTGGCCATCTGTCACACAGACGAAAGGATGCATGGAGAGGGGATGTGGGTAGCCATAAAGAAATAATGGCAACAAATGGCAGAGAAAAAAAAAACAGGAAAATGAACAAAGAGGTGATGACATCCATGAAATAATGTCCAGTCCAGTATCCATTAACGGGACTGTTTTTACGATGATTGGCTAATCCATCTCATTACCGTCAGGAAGCAGGAGGATGCGCTCTGCTGCAAGAGGTTGTAATTCAGCCAGTCCTGATTATGTTAAGTGATGGCAGTTTATACTGCAGATGTTTATTAGAGTGGAGCGAGTGCACATGATGCAGACAGACAGGCTGGACGAGAGCCCAAATATTTAAAATAGACTCGAGTGTAGTGTTTTGCAGTGCAGTTAATATTGCTGTGTCTTTGAGTGGAGCACCCTGAAACATTTTAAACAAAAAGCAGGTTTGTTCAGTCAGACTACAGAGAGCGGGAGAACAAGTGCAAGTGGACTATAGTTTGTGTTTTTGCATAAACTTGTCATTTGAAATCTGTAAACTGGACTTTATGAGGATACATTTGAGGACATAACTCTTTTTTACAGGATGCAGTTTCTGACTCTGGGGATTTTTCACTTCTAGCTGAGAGAAGAAGTTAGATTTATCCGTGGCTTCTCTGCCTCAGGAGAGTTGTTCAGAGAGGATCAGCAGGGCAGAAATGATGGAACCTGTAGATGCAGCGTTGTGTAAATAGCTTTATATGTTTGGTGAGGAGACAAGAGGAGTTTTCTTTAAAAGTTCGCCTATGTTCTAAACTAATGTTCACACACAGAGAGAGACAATGGCATTGGTTACATTTACGCTAAAATCAATACAATGATAAAGAAAAAATTCCAAAAGATATAACAGAAGACATAAGCTCTGCATTGTTTCCATATTGATTGATATGATTTGATTTGATCTCCTCTATCTAACTAAATCTTACAAAAGTTCACATCATGTTTTTTTGGTATTCTCATTTGAATTATAATAGATTTTGCTGATATTGGTTTATTTTGTTCAATTCCATTATGCTAACACATAAACAGAACATTTCTAATTAAAGGAGTATTTTTACAGATTAGGGTATGTCAACAGTTTTTTATCGTTGTTGCACAATTGGCACGATAAACTGTTGTAGCAGATTTTGCTCCACTTAATTAATCCATTGGATTACAATTAATTAATTGTTTTTTGATGAGAGGAAATAATTTTCATTCCTATCACACATAATCATTAAAAAAACATCTGTTACTCCTCTTTATTTCTTGGTCCGCATCTCCTCCTCTGTCAATTATGCAGTATAGTAATGAATTATTGCTTTACCTGTATTCACCTAATCAGTGTGCATAAGAAAAAAAAAAGCCAGTTTTCAGGTTTAATGTATATTCGCCTGCTGCCTTTCAAAGAGGCCCATGTGTGCATGAACCTCAGCACATGAAAAGCAAATCACTGTTGGTGAGATCACTCTTGGGGAGATGGTGGAGTGCTACATTTGCATATTGAAAAGACACATGCCCAAACACTGAAAGACAGCCAATTTTCTCTTCACTGAGAGCAGTGGACAGGTGAAAGAGGACCTCGGCCTATTACCGAAAGAAAAAAAAAAAAAACGTACCCCTACCCGCTAATGTCTCTTTTCAACCCCTGATGGAAATGCCCCCACCCCACCCTCCTCCACCCCACCAAAAGAAAAAAAAAAAGAAGAAAATTGAAAAGACCAAAACCAGTCCTGTACTTTGAGGATTGTGAATAGAGTGCCCCACAGCTCGCCCGCCCGCCTGCCTGCCCCACATACGACGGCTGAATACAAAAGAGCCCCCCCCCCCCCTCTATAAGAGAAATCACTACAGGAGACCACTCTATCTGCAGCCCTGCAATGGAGCCATCAGCACAGGCTCTGCTGTCACACATGTGCACACGCTCGCAAACACAAAGACGGACACCTTTGCATGTAGCATTCACATCCTTTACAGTAGCCTTTATAGTCACAAACACACACACTCACACACACACACACACACACGCAGACTCTCACACACACACACCAGTGCTTTCAACCCATTCCCAAACCCTCATGGCTAATGCATTCTTTTCATCCTCCAGTGGCGGCCAGGAACAGGGAGGGAGATGAGTGGTTGGCGCTGATTTGAATATTTTAATTATTTATCAGCAGAGTATTGAGATCCAAGCCATGCTAAGGGACACGAGGGAGCCGGGTGAGGGTGCATCCTGCCATGTTTGGATGTGATAGCTGGCTGTAAGTGCCTGAAGGGACAGAGAAGTGGGAAAAAAAACATGGACACATGGCTCGTTTTGGTGGACAGAATACTTTTCTGTTCTGCAGTGAATCATAGTTAAGTATCAATAAAACTTTCAGTGTTTATAAATGTTGTTTTCAATAAAAAGTTTATTGCTCTTGTATTTCATGTCCCCCCCTGCTGTCATATCAAACTCTGCATGGTACAGAGATGTCAAAATACACTTCAATTAAAAGCTCAGTGTGGAGTATAGTGAGGAAAGGAAGTGAACTGAGTGATGTAATGCATTTAGTTCTTAGAAATATCAGACAAGGGAGAGTTTCACTTTGATTGTTGCAGCCTTAAAAACACACACAAGCCTTTCCTTGATGGAGAACAATCCTGGGAAATGGAGGAATTTACTATACAGCTCACGCGATGACAGAGTTGTGGGCTTGAAGGAAAAAACAGTGATGTTAGAATTAACACATTGAGCAATTTATCGCTTTTACGCCGTATTCGTTGGCTCATGTGCCATTATTTTCCTTCTCATTTTTCCAGTCTTTTCCCTTTCACCTCGGCTGCTCTCATGCTGGGTACAGGCTTGCAGCCCGATCTCCCTCGTTCTCTCCCTCCCACTCCTTTATGCGCTGTGCACTAAGTTACAATCTCCAGACAAAGGAAGTCCTCGGCTGGCCCCCGTGTCGCTGTCCTTTTTCCTCTCTGGTGCTCCACGCACAAGCTCAGAAAACAGCACTTATCATGATCGAGCCCTGAGAAACAAGATTGCCATTACAGCAGTCTGATCAAATCTTGGAAACACAAAGTTTTAGACCGTCTGTCTCACATACTCCATCAGTTTGTGCAGCAACATGCAAAAAAAACCCTACGTGGCTTGACTAAATAATCAGCATGTTTGCAGAGGAGAGGGCGAGGTGTTATCACTCTGCTCATTGTCTGATGCTTTGATGTTTGGGATGCAATGAATTTAAGCCATTAAATGTGCAGTGCACAGATTTTGGCATTCTTGTTCTATGGGTTCTTTTTGAAATAAATGATTTATTCAGTATCAGTACAGAGGGGATGCACAGCAAGATTTTCTATGTTTGCACCAGAACTTGAATCACCTTGTAGGCAGTTGTTAGGTGGCATTGTCTGTAGCTGAGTGTTATTTTTAAAAGTATTTTGCTGCTTCAGTCAAGGCTGACATTGCATCAAGTTACTGTTGTCTTTTATCAGTCTGTTAAGCCTTTGAATTAAAGTTTATTGTAAATTATTCTGTCAGTTCGTAGAATCTGTTCACAAAAACTGTTCAATCAATTAATCATAGCATTTAAAATGAACTTGAGGTATTGAAACTGTGGCTATTTTCTAAAACAGAAAAAAAAAAAAACCATCAAACACAGATCTTTTCTTTCATCACACTGAAATATCAGTCACATCACAGCAGATAGACAACATTTGAATCAATGCTGTCTTCCAATCCTCCATAGGTCCAATGTGCTTCATCTCTTTTGTTGCTCTGATGCAGTAAAAACTCAAACAGTTCTGATAATAATAGCGAAACATGAAAAAAATACATTTTTCATATTATAAATCTTAAACCTGGCCCACTCCTTCTTAGTTTTGTCAGTGTTTAACAGCCCTCTTGTAATCTTTGGCCAACTGCAAAGCTTTTAGTGTTTCAACTGAGGTTTGGTTTTTATGCAATCAGACTATGTTTAAACGACTTTCATTTTTGTGGATGCTTTTGTGTTTCTGCATTGTTCAAATAGGCTTAAAATTGTTTGAGTGTGAATAGAAAATACATGCTCTTAAACTGAACCCCAGATATTAAAAGTGTATGAGAAACACTGTTTTTCCTTTGGCTTTGTTTTGTTCGTGCTTGTTAGTTTTTTTCCCCCTGGCACCCGCCTCTGTCTTGAGTCATGAAGATAAAATTTGCTAAGATATTTGTATTATCGCCAGCCAGTGTGTGATGTCCATGCAGGCTTTGATAAAATTCCAGATTTTTCTATTGTATTTATGGGGGATTTTGTGGGGGATTCTCCCACTCAGCTCTGTGCTGCTGCAGCTTCTATTCATCACTGTGATTCCCTGTGGTGAACCTCGTTTGTTGCAGTCTGTGAGTGTACATGAATGCAGCTCGTGTCCCCAGTAATGATCCGCTAATTATGAGAATCCACAGCAGCCTCGGAGGTGTGAAACCACCTGCCCTTGTGTGTGTCTGTGTGTGTGTGTGTGTGTGTGTCTGCAGGTACCTGTGACATATGTACATGCTGTGAGTGAGCGAGAGCAACATTGCACACGTTTGTGTATTTAATCACACTCTGTAGTCCTTTTATTGCATTTGTCTGTCAAAATTCACTTACGCCTTAAACATTTTCTACATGAGGACATGTTACACATGCAGCAGGTGTCTCCTGTGTCACTACTATTAATTTTTTAAACTGAGATTAATGCATAATCACGTATATTTTATTTTAACTGGATCATAAAGAGCGACGTGAGAATCACTGACTGCTCAGCTCTCCCACGTGTTTAATTAAGTTTCAAGGTACTCTGTCGGTCTGTTTTGCTGATAAATTAATACACGTGCTCTCCCACTACTGCAGCGAGTGGCATCCTCCTGCATGCCCACGCATTCATACACTGACTGTCTATACATAGGTCAACAGGAGGGGGAGAAGAGCTAATAGAAAAGCATGGACACGAAAGTACAAGACCATGTTTTGATTTAGGGTGGACAGAGAGAAGCAGCTATCCATAGAGGCAAATCAATGCAAATGTAAAGAATGGTTCAATGAATAAATGAATAATGATACACGATTAATAGGCTAATAAAATTTCAAGTTGACTCTGTGATCAGTTATGGGTATTGATTTATGCTTTTTCCGGTGAAAATCCATAATTGGCCACCCTTATTACTTAACAAAGCTTTATAGCAACTTTTAGCTGATTGTTTTGCTTCTATTGCCCACAACTTTACTGTTCTGGTTCCCTTTCAAAGAACTCATCTGCTAATAATTTCACTTTATTCACTTAAAAGATGACAATGCAGTTATTGTTGCACTCTCTACTCCCCCCCAAGTGGCCATAAAATCCGTTATGGATGTTAAAAAGGGTAAAACAACACTGCAATATTATTTAATTAATGTATTACAAAATATCATCAACATCTGTCCAAACCAACATCTGTCAATAAAACGTTAAGTAACAAGAAAAAACATAATGAAAGACCATATTTAAAACAGATGCTGCTAAAATGAAAAAAGGAGAAATATTAAGTAAATAAATTAAACCCTTCATTGCGTATAATTGTGAAAGTTTTATTTGATAAACTTTGAGGTTAAAAATTAATATATTTCCTCGATCTCCTTGTAGCCGAGCCATCAAGACCAACCAGGACCTCCTCCCTGACACTCCATGGACCAACATCCTGTATGACGACTTCTGGGGCACCCTGCTCACTCACAGCGGCAGCCATAAGTCCTTCCGTCCACTCTGCACCTTCTCCTTCCGCCTCAACTACACCCTGCACGGCCTGCGTCCCTGGGGCTACCACCTGTTGAACGTGGTGCTGCACGGGCTGGTCACCGCCCTCTTCACGGCCTTCAGTCGCCCGCTTCTTGGCGGAGGACCGTGGAGCCTTCTGGCCGGCCTCCTATTCGCTTCTCACCCGATTCACACTGAAGCAGTCGCCGGTGTGGTCGGGAGGGCGGATGTCGGCGCTGCATTGTTTTTTTTGCTGTCTCTTCTCTGCTATATGAGACACTGTGGACTTCGTGGGGACGCACACGGGGCTCCTCAGGGCAGCTCAATCGTCCGTTGCTGGGGCTGGATGCTGGGCAGCCTGTGGTGCGCAGCAGCCAGCATGCTGTGGAAGGAGCAAGGGGTGACGGTGCTGGCCGTGTCAGCTGTGTACGACGTCTTTGTGTTCCAGAGACTACGCTTTCGCCAAGCACTTCTCCTCCTGTTGGGAAAGGTAAATGAATGCATGCCACAGGGGCCGGTGTGTTCACTGGCTCTTGTCTTGGCGTCTCTACAGATTCAGTTTCCTCTTCCTTCCCTCAGAGGCAAACCTCATCCAGCCAGCTGTTAATGGTTCCTGCATGCTGGATTACGTTTTGTGTGTCTGCTCAACATGCTTGTGTGTGGAAATTGTGTGTGTCGCTTGCTGTTTGCTTTTCATTAGGAGTGTAATTAGGAAAGCTGTTTGCCGGTGAACAGTCGGTGCATGAAAAGTAAGCTATTCTCATTTGTCATCCACTAAACAGGAAGAAACTATTTTGCAAAAGGGGGGGCGTTTTCCACTTCCTTGCAACTTCAGTTTGCTGCAGTAAATAGACATACATTAATGCATGGAAATTTAGATTAGGATCTCAGTCTAATTATGAGCGTTGGTGTGTGTTTTGAGGAAAGGAGCATTTGCACAGGAAAAGCTGTTTTCGGGGTGAGTTGTTTTGTTTTTTTTCCCTTCAATTTAAGGTGACAAAAGGTATGTACGGAAAAACAATAACACATCCTACTTTGGCAAATGGTTTGGTCCACTTGTCGAGGAAGCTGTCCAAACATGCACAAACTTACACACACACACACACACACACACACACTCATACACACACTATGTGCCCTCTGCAGAACTCCATTTTCCCCTCCAAACTCAAGTTATGTGCGGAGGACAACCTTGACGCAGTGACTCTTCTGATTATGGGAATCAGCGTTTGACTGGAACACCTCATTTCACAGGCACTTTTCATTTGATTAGAGAAACTGCTCCTTAGCCAACATGATGGTCCTCGTAAAAGTGCAGAACTGGCGTAATAAAAAGTCCCCTTGGGTTTACTGAGCAAGGGCGTACTTACTCTCAATAGTGTGTGTGTGTGTGTGTGTGTGTGTGTGTGTGTGTGTGTGAGTGTGTGTGAATCTTTTTATGGCTGTTTCTTCTTGAGGAAACATCTATAAATACCTCTTTTTTGTTGCAAGTTTTTTAGGCTGTAACCTTGTAAAGCACATCACAAATGTCTTCTTCTTCTGGAACTTTCTATTGTACACAAAACTACCAGTGCAAACTTGTGCGTGACTGTCTTATTTACACAGGCAGCATCCAAATGAAAACATGTTCTTCCTACAAGTATGTGAGGCTTTAGCGTACCTGTGGGGCAGCTTCTGGCAGCATGATAACCCACAACTGTTATTAGGGCTTGTGGTGAGTGGCCCATGGAGATCAGAGAGGGGAGAAATATGATGTTTTCTCTACCTAGAGCCAAGCAGGAGAGGAGTGACTCACGTGTGTGTGTGTGCCTTTATGATTGCTAGACCTTAGCAGACACAAAACAACACCTGTCTCTCAAATTGTACTCAGTTGCTTGTTAGATATGGAGGCAGACAAATATACAATCAATAATGAAAACCAGAGTTAAGAGAGAGACAAGTAATAACAAATGATGCAATGCAACGCCATGAACTTCACTTGTTAAAATCCAGTATTGTCCTCTATTTACCCTTCGCTGTTTTAAAGAGGAATTGTGTAACAAATTGCCAGAAATTGTGTTTATATAAAACAAAATAAATAAAATTATCAACAGAATGTGAAAAAGTTGCAATAGTTCAGATGTTATGTCACAGACATCTATGAATTTTGCAGCTAAGATATAAACTAAAGTGTCTGCAACAAATCATGTAAACCACAGATCATCATCATATTACATGATACATGAGCAACATTAGCAAAAACTAATAACTCAGTAAATCTTACCTTCTTCTCCAAACCTTTGAGACCAAACCAGAGAGCTCAAACGCATCAAAATTTATCAGTCACACCAATTTTCTGATCATCTGCACACCAGAATATTTAAAGGTTTTTTCAAGCTGTTTCATGGAAAACTGACACTTTTACATCATCATAGCATGAAAAGTTCAAACCTGAGTGAGATATATCAACCAATCCATTTTCCTCCTGCCTACCTCAATGGCTAGAGGGAGAGTACCAGTTAAGAATTTAAATATCTAAATTAAGTCTGTGAGTTTTGAGTAAAGCATATTTAACCTGAATATATGAAATAAAAAAAAATGTTGAAAGAAAAACATTGAATTTATTAAAAAAATTCAACTTATCAGTCGTTTCTGTTTTTATTGTCTGTCTCTGTAAAGACAAAGATGGTCGAAAAATGGGTCTTGGAAAAAAAAACACAAGCAAAAAGAGTCTGTTTCATTACAGTCTGAAAGATTTCATCACCCTCAGCGTTCGTCAGGAGCCATTAATAAAAATTACATGTCCTTGTGTATTTATCACACAGGAGAGTAGGGCTATCATTAGCAGCAACCCCCCCTCCCTCTTTCTGCCCAGACACAATAGCCCTGGTCAGCATCCATGTGCCAACCCGCCGGCGCCCCCCTGCCACCACCAGCACATCTGGCTCGTTTATCACTCTGGCAATGCCCTCCACTGTTGCCCCAGTCACGGTTATCTTGGCAGGGAGCTCGTTATGTGCCGGGGCCAGCCACGAGGGCACTCGTTTCCTCGATTACGAGCCAGACGTCTCGCGACGCATGGGAACACAAAAGGGAGAGGGATATCGAGAGGGAATAAGCGAGTGAGAGGGAAACTATGCTCTCACTTCCTTTCCTTTATCTCTTTTTGAGTCTTTCTCACTCACTCTGCCCTAAAAGCACTTTGGAAATAGACGATTTAGCTTCTCCTCATATCATATTTTGCTCTTGAGGCTTGGAAGGTAGACAGGGGTTTGCATTGCAAAAAAAGATTTTTTTTCCCCTATTCGATCAAAAATGTTCCATTTCTTTCGGAGTGCAGCAAAAGATTGAAAAATCTTCCACGTCACGTTACCTGACCACTGCCTCGCAGCAGCCACAAACAAAGAGGAAATGCAAATCAGCTGCAGTGTAGCAGACAAGACAGATGCTCCGGCCAGCGCTCCATTTCTCATCCTATTAACTCCCTAATCAGACTGAGATGAGATTTCAAATGAGACAAGGTAGAATGGGGGAGAGTTAGAAAGTGATAGATGGAAACAAAGGAAGATGGGGTGATAGCTCTGCAGCCTATTGAGAAGGCAGAATGAGTCTTCGATGCCAGGATCATAAGAACATAATGTCTTTGTTCTTCCCTCTCACAGTTTCTCATTGCTTAAAATAAACGAGTTGATGAATAATTCTCCAGGCTATAGATGGGGCCCGGAGAAAGTTTGCTTTTGTTGGTAGAAGGAAAAGCCTCTGTGCTTGGCCTGAGGTAAACCGTGAAACTTTAGCAGGCAAGGTTGTTTTCATTAAATGTGTTTGTTTAAATGTTGAGTGAGGATTCGAAACATTTACTTGACTGAATAACAAAGACCCTATAGTGGTTATACCTTTCAAATAAATCGGAGGTGAGAAATTTAACACATTCTCTCAAATGAAAATAAAGCTGGGTAAGATGGAAGGGGTTTTTCTCACTCTCCTTAATCCTCCATATTACAGTCCTTTTGGATTTTCTACTTAAAATTCAATGTGTGCACTTAGAGTCAATGAAAGATTAGTGATTGCATTTTGCCTGATGCACTTGGACAATAGAAGGATCTGACTGTGCTCTCGCAATTAAAGTGCTACCAACTCCCCCTCCTTGTTTGTCTCATTGGGCGCTGCAGGCATGCAGATTAAGTTCAGTGTAACCAGCTGACGGCTTGATTAATGCTGTGCCAGTCATCTTGGAGGAGAAGCAATTGGGCGTTGAAATGATGCCCTCTGTTGCAGGTCCTCATGCATGCTCGTCATTTATGGTTTAAGCCAAAAGAAGCGCATGTTCACATTTTTTTTTGGCACATCCAGACATTGGACCTCAAACAAGAACATTTTTTTATTCTTATCCCAAACCTGTCGTCCAAAAAAATAAGACTTATTTAAAGGAGTGTTCCATGTTGGATTCAGTAAACCATCTTAGCTACACAAATTCTTATAAGTTGCTCAATTCGACTTGATGGATGGGATTTGGAGTCAGCAAAGCATTAAAAATTTTAGCAGTGTCAGTTGCGGTATTATGAGACCCCCAAAAAATGAAAAAAAATATATTACTACAGCTGTCAACACATGTTATTGCAGTTCAGGGACAGCTATAATGAATAGATGGTAGAACATCTTCATTTTTGGTGGTCTAAAATGGAAGAGGGTAAGGGGATTTGGAAGTAACAGAGAGGAGCTAAAAATTTTTGTTGTAATTTTCGAGCCAATTTTTTTACATTAAGGAATATATGGCTAACACTTACATTAAATAAGTGTTTTCTCTATGTGGAGGAAGGCAAACTACATGACAGGCTTAGCATACAGATTAATTATGTACAAGAAATAATCTCTTAGTTTCCATTTTTATTTTGTGCATCTGAGGCAGATTGTTTTTACTCTTAATTATAAGAGGCTATCACAACATTAAGTGTTAATTGTGGTAACTAAAATGCTTAAGTGCAGATAATTTTTCTTCACATTTTTCTCAGTCACCAAACAGTTTGTGCATTACCACAACCCTATGTGCTGGAATTTGAGTTGAGCTGCCAATGACAAATAGCTATCAAATGTGTGATTGATGGATAAATTGCATCTTCACCTCAAAATCTCATGTGGATTTTATTCAAAAAAAAAAAGACATTTATGAGATGAGTAACAAGTGATAATGAGGCACTAAATCAACAGTAAATGCCAAATAAGACCTAATCTGTATGTATTAGTTATTCTTGCAAGAGGCCTATTGTATATTTGCTTAAGGAACATGTAGTCTGCTTATAATTATCTTCAACAGCCCAAATCAATTCTTTCATGTAACTAAGTATGAAATGGGCCCACAAAGCTAAATCAGATGCATAACAACTCATCAAGAGCATCCAGAATCCCTTTGTTGTACCCACACTGCCTTTCACACCAGTGTCCCTCTAACAGGAAGCTTTTTAAATGTCAAGTTAACACCGTCGGCGCCCCTGCTTTGATCAGCTGTCTTTGTGGGCAGCATGTGAGGCTTCAACCTGTGACCTATCTCATTACAGGTCTCTTTGCCAGCAGCAGGAAGGCTTTCATGGCAAAAACTATGGGGTAATTAGGTCCCTCTATCAAAGTCAACCCTCTCAATGCCAGCCATGGAGCTGTCTGATGACTTCGGCGACTTGCGCCAAGTCAGCAGAATCGAGAACACATTTGAGAGCCATAAAAAAAGAACTGGATGCCTCATTTTGCCTTGTAGGATTTCACTGGTAATGCATCAAGTATGAGCGCTGTTGGATGCGTGTTGTACAAACATAGTGCGTCCAAAACTTTCCATGCACATGTTAGTGAGAGAGGACTGCTCCACAGCAGGGTTAGGTAGCTCCCAACTCAGCTTTTTAAGCACTTACTGGTTTGAGAAATGTACCTTTAATGTTTGCAAATTCTTTTAAAGAGAAACTGACTGTTAAACTTTGTAGAAATTAGTAATTATGATGATAAACATTCAAAAATATAATAAAAATAGATTAATAAGATAACTTCATTCAAATCTCTCAAACAAGTTGTAGAAAAAAATCCAATGAATGATCAGCCCAGTATAAGAGAGTTATGAGACGTTTAATTGGATGTGACTTTAACAAGAAACGTCCGCAAGATTGATCCCCTGCTGTCTTGCATCAGTCCACAGCAGCTTTAAACAGCGCACGTATGAAGTCAGCCGTGTCCCGCTGTTTCTTCAGATATGTTTTAAACACTCCGCACGCTACAGTGTCAACAGGCAGACCACACACTTCTGGGATTAATAAAATGAGAGCTAATAATGAATGGCACCGTTAAAAGATGAAGGCTTGGGAGTTAAATACTGTGTGTTCATGTGCGGAAAGAGAGAGGTAGAGAGAACGGGAGAAGGGCAAATTCGGAAAGAGAGTGGATAATAAACTGAAAAGAGAATAATAAGTAATAGAGAGGGAAAGCCACAAAAATTGACGCTGAATTTCCAAATGAGGATCCAGAGTGGGGGAGATATGTGGAAGGCATTAGGTTCAAAGGCTTGGAGAGAGTGGGATGCATGTTTGACAGTTGGCAGGGGGATTACGCCAGCCGTCCTCCATGAATACACACAGATCTCATGAAGGCCAATCAATCACGGATCCCAGGAATTCAAGTTAGACAGCAGGAAAGCTTAAAACTGTGAAATTAGATGAAACCAAAGCTTGAAATCTCGAGACTTTGATAAAAACAAAAAACAGGCACTGATGATACATCTGGTATTTGTGGGACCACTGCGTTTTTGGGTGGGTCGGTCTTTATTTTCCCACTGATGAAATCCATATATCTATGTAAATGAGAGACATTGCTGATATTACATTATGTATGATGTAACATTACTTCAGTATATCAGGTTACAAGAGTTTTCCCATGCAGAAGCTAGCCAAATCAACAACAAAAATATAATATATCTAACTTTGCACTCAAACATTAATTTTGCTCTAAAAACATGATTAGCTGCTAAGTTGTTAGCTATAAAAGCTAATCCAGGGGGCTATTTTCTGCATTTACTGTAAAGTGCATCAAGAATCCCTTTGTTTTCTCAAACCTCCGTTAACATCAATATAAAGTTTAGCGAAAAAGCTGCATTTTAATTAGTTAGGTATTCTTTCAAGTGAGGCGAACATAAACACAGTAACCTTTCTGGTAGCAGCAGTTTGGCCTGTCAAACACAGGTGTAACTCATAGCCTTAATGAGCTCTGCTCTGTTGCTGATCATGCAAGCCGTCGTTAATGTGATCAGTTCCACCTGTGTTTCTCCTGCCAGAGTCAAAGTATGCAAGAAATGTCCCGAATTTTGTCTCAGATACCTGTGAGATTTTGATTTTAAGTATTAACTACTGTCCTCATTCCAAATATATAAAAAGTTAGAAATCTCATGTGTTTAAAAGCACATAACAGCTCATTTTAAGGCCTGTATTAGTCCGGATATTATCCTGCCAATATTCTTCTGACCATAGAATGGGAGCATGGCTAAACTGGAAAAATCAATAAATCAACAGATAATTTGAGAGGTTAGAGGTATTTTTAAAGCAATTAGAGGGTGTATTTGAGTACAGAGTGATTCAGCAGTTTGAGACTGATGTTGGGTGATTGGAGATCCATTTTCAAGTGACCACAGAAAACTCTACTGAGCGGACAGTGAAGGTCAAACAAGACTTAGCAGTATTGCTTTTCACTTTTTAAAGAAAATGAAAACGGCAAGTCTTCCTTCTTGCGCCTGCTTTAACAATCAACTCGCAACCTGTTGCTTTGAAAAAAACCCCACATTAATTAGAAAGCTTGGACTCAGTTGGCGAGAAAACTGCGATTACTTGCTGCTGAGTTTGTAAATTTGTGGTCATACGTCTTTAGAAAAGCAGAACCAGCCTCTCTTAGCTCTTGCATTCCTGCTGTTTGAGTTGTGAGCGTGTGATTGATCGGGAAGTCAATTAAGGAACGATTTAGAAATAGACAAGGCAGCAAGGGGTAAAATGAAGCTCATTCACCTAAATACCACAAATGACTCTTTTCGCTTAAATTGGCTTATCTTCTGATACCAAGCACAATTGGATTTCTCGGTTTCCTCCCCTGACAGCCAATAGGCTCATCCATCAATAAGCAACCCCCCCTTCCGCCTTTTTGTGTAAAAGCCACTCTCTCATTCTTCGTGTACCACCTTTGAGCATCCAGATCAATATCCATTTTTTCTCCACTCTCACTGCCTCACTGCCTCTACGAAGGCTCCGAAATGTTGAACCCCTTGAACTGGCCCTTTTCCATCTTACTATTGACAACGGACTCTCTGTAACTAGCTGTGCCTGTGTTTCCGACCTCAGCTAAACTCTTTGGGGGAACACACTTATCAAGATTTGGAGAAATCAACTAGAGCCAGTAGGTCAGGAGAGTCAATGCTAAACCTCTTACTATAATCCTAGCATGAGTTTGTTATGGATAACTTATGTTTTCCATCGTGGTTCTTGAAAGTGCACATGAGCTCACTCAAGCATGCTTATTGCAAGAGGGAGAATAATTCTCTCAAAAAGTTTATTAATCAGATGAATGAATGCTTGTTCTTTGTGCTCTGTGTAGTTTTTATCTGCTTATTGTGCAATTCATTTAGAGCGGATTATAATGAGAGTCTAAATCACAGAAGTAGAAGAAACTCAATGAAGAGATAAAAACACTATGTGGGGCTACACTGGATCAACACACTTTGAGACATAGATGCAAACTTGACTTCCTGTTATATCAAAGCCAAAGGTAACAACCCCAATGTAAGACAACTTTGTTGTACAATGTGCTAATTTTTAATATGATGTTGTGAGAACGCTGTTAGGGTCTAGCCAAAAAAAAACCCCTCTTGGTTAGGGCTACAAAAAGAACTTAAAATGCCCAACTTTGTTAGTACAAACAAGTTTGGAAAGTGTTCCTGTGTCTCCTTAAATATACATGATTTTGTTGCCCAACTCAGCTGGAAAATGTCCTGATGTCTTGTTAAAAATACCCTTTATGTCTCCACAAACAAGGCTGGAAAATGCCTTGACATCTTATTAAATATCCCAGATTTTAAACCCATAAACAGAGCTGGAAAATGTCTCTAAGTCTTGTTCAGAATACATGATTTTGTTGCACGAATGCAGCTGGAAAATATCTCAGTGTCTTGTTAAAAATACCTGATTTAGTGGCCACAAACACGGCTGGAAAATGTCCCACAAATTTAATGTATTCGTGGTTTGCAGAGACGTCCAACGCAAACATTTTAGTCTAGCGAATGGGCAGAGACCACCGACATTAACTCTTCATGTTGTGTGCAATAATATTTAAAAGTATAAAGGGCATTTTCAGTATGTAAGCATACACCGGCTCTAATTCCCCCCAGTCAGGTTCAAATAGAGTTCATATTACACTGGTTCTCTGGAAAAAATGAATGGCCTTGGAGAATAGGAAGTGAGCAGGATATCTGTGATCATCACTCATGATGTTACGTTGTATTTAGTCCACCAGGTACACTCCAAGACGAACATTAATAACAAGCACTTTTTGGTCATGACTGCGCCAGGCTGCCTCTGTCAATGAGTCTTTGCCTGTACGACATAACAGTTTCATCAGTGTTTAACAAAAGACAAGAAAGTCAAATTTACTCATTCTTAATCTTGGCAAAAACACGCCACTAAATCAGATTGAAGATGTAATTGACTTCAGAGAGCATCACATCAAAATGTGGAACTGAGGAAATCTGACAGACAAAATACCAGACAGAAAATATCATCAGTGTTACGGCTACGCCTTTCTTTTTTTTCTCCCTGCTGTCACTGATTAATTTCATTTAACAAGCCAGTGATCAAAGGTCAAGAGGTCGAGGATGTGATCATGCAGCTTGTCATGTCTTTGTCAGTGTAACTCAAACTGCAGATCATTGTGAAGCAGCTGAAATAACTAAACTTTTGGGCCTTGGGAGTATCACATTGTTCCTGTCTCTGGCTTTAAATTTAAGACTAATTTCCCTGATTTTGTTAGGAATCACCAATCAAATGTCCTCCATATTTCCTTCCAAGTATTTTTCAAGAGTTAAACATGATTTTCTGAAGTTTTGAAAGAGTTTATTTACTTACTTCTTATTGCAGTGAGCAGGTGGTTGGTGTGTGACAGTTCATTTAAAGGTGTTGCGTGACAGAGGAACTGATGGTGATCATGCTGCAGAATTAATGCTCTTATGAGATGTAAACAGCATCTACATACCAACACAATGAGTCCTAAGCAGATTACCAGTCACACTCACTGCAGCCCCTGACAAGCTACAAGGGGAGACTTAGAAATAAAGCCTCTCGTGCTTCAAATTTACTTCAAAGTTGACCCCAGCTAGGTCAGAGTTGAGGGTACTGGGGTTTAACGTATATGTGGAAAATTATAGAAATAATCTGTACCTGACATCCATGTGGACCTAATTTGATTTTTGTCTCTTTTTTTAATCTCTACTTTGGATTTTCCCCCTGTTTTCCTTAATAAAACCTTCTTGACATTTCTGGATTTATTGTCAAACCGTATGTGAAATGCAAAATAATGCATCTTTCACCAGTTTGCATGACATGTTTCACTGAAAATGATTATTTCTTGATGTAAGCAGTCACATTGTTGCTTACCAAAAGTGACACCAATCACAGCGCACAGCTGTCCAAATCCTAATGTGTCTTTCAGCAGTTTAAAAATGTCATTTTTCACAATTTTCATGTCAACAGAGCGGTGTTGTTTCTGGCTAGGGTACATTTTGTTTTTAAGATATGTATAATTGTGCATGAGTGCGGTTTGTGCCGCAGGCAGCTATCAAAAACATTCCAGAAATTGCTTTGCATAGCTTCTCTTTCTATATAACAGTGGGATAATATAAGACCTATAAATCAAACCCTAACAGTTCATACTGAAAGGCTGGACCATCGTTTTTAATAACTTGTTTCTACAGGGACCGCAAATACATTTACAGGACATCTGTTGCTCTGATTTAGCTCTGATGCAGACCTTGAATAACTTGACAGATATTAAAATAGCTGTCTAAAATGGAAACTAATTCAGGTGCTCTGGAACATGGACAAAATAATGTGGCTTTGAATAAGCTCTCCTGGACTGTAATGTTGATTTAGGTGTTTTTCTTTAGTGTGAGATTTTTTTCTTTTCTGTCCTCCCTTTTAGAAAAAGAACATCAGTGTTTTGCTGAGTCTCGGTGTGCTGGCTTCCTGGGGAGTGCTTTTACTGTCAGCTCGCCTCTACTGGATGGGGAATAAACCGCCCAACTTCTCCAACTCTGACAACCCCGCAGCTGACTCGCCACATTTTCTAACCCGAACGCTCACGTTCCTCCACCTGCCCGCTGCCAACGCCTGGCTCCTGCTCTGCCCCGACAGGCTCAGTTTCGATTGGTCCATGGATGCTGTGCCATTGGTCAGGTCCCTGGCCGACTGGAGGAACCTTCACACTGTTGCCTTTTATGGTGGATTTATCCTCCTGGTTTTGTTTGGCCTTCGCAGGCCCACCTCTAAAGCCAAGGAGACCAACGGGAAAACCTGTGTCACTAATGGGAAATCAATCACAAACGGGAATGGCTACCATGCCCCTGACACAAACCATAACACAGACCAGGGGCCACTAAAAACCACCCTGAATGGGGCAGCTGGACTCCACCACTGCCCTCCACGGACGTTCCTGCCACCCACAGAAAACCTAGTACTATTTTCATTAGGCATCATGACATTGCCTTTCATTCCAGCCACAAACCTTTTCTTTTATGTAGGTTTTGTAATTGCAGAGAGGGTACTGTACATCCCTAGTTTAGGCTTTTGTTTACTGGTTTCTGCTGGTGCAAGGACCCTGTATGTCAGACTGAGGACTAGAGGCTATAAAGCCTTACTTTTGTGTCTCTGTATGGGACTAGTGCTGCTGAATGGACTCAAAACTGTTCAAAGAAACAGGGACTGGAGCAATGAAGAGAACCTCTACAGATCTGGGATTAGTGTGAATCCTGCTAAAGGTAAGAAAAAGCTCAGGATAGGTGTTGAACCTTGTGCTTTTTCAGCACTGACTAAAATATTCACATAGCAATGAAACTGTTGAGCACCAAAGCTGATTAAAAGCAAGAAAATCTAACTTTTGAGTTGCGATAGAAGACGTCCTTCATCACACTTAGAAATCTTGCTACAAAAGCCTGTCTGGCCTGATTCGATTAGTAGCTTCTGGTTGCTAATGTTTGCATAAAAAAGCTAAGATATTGTTTTAAAACTGATATTACAGAGTCAGTTTATTGACTTTTTGCCCTTTGTTGTGCTACTTTATTCTCAGTGTAGGCTTTAACAGTTATCTTGTGATATTTGTAGCTGCATTGATGATATTCATCAAGATTTACAGTCATTTATTTTGCTAATTTGGTACCCTGCAAACTTTCTGACGACTAGTTAAACTACAGGGCAATGTCCTTGTCTGTTTATATGGTGTGAGACCTTAATAAAGCAATATGTGGTTTTATAAATTCACATTTATTCCACTAACTGACATTTGGTGGCGGTAATGTTTATGAAAGCTTTGTGATAAACCCAGAAAGCCACAGAAGAAGACTGCTTGCTACTAAACATTCTGTAGAGAACAATAGAGGTTTTAAAAATATTCAAAACATAAACTCAAATTTTTTTTTTAGGAAAGAAATAACATTCAATGCATTTGTTAGACCTGCAGGAAAGAAACACAGAATCTAAATATTACTCTTGTTTTTTGTGCCTCAAAATAAACCAGTTCTGAAGGAGCTTTTTTAAGTTTTCTTGCAAACTTCTTGTGTCACCCGAAATTAACCCTCAGTGGATTCAAGAAGTTTGGCTTATTTTCTTAAATAGGGAACAAATTTCAAACAATACCCAACTCTACTTATTACACCTATATATACATCCCTGAAACTCATTGTCGCCAGCCTTGTTCATGATCTTGAAAGGTGTGAAAAAGCGGGAAGGTATGTGAGAAGACATCAGAAAGATTTCTGCTTGGGGAACTGCACTGTAGTTAAACCCACAGGGAAAAACTGCAGCAAGACTTTCAGGCCTTCATACAAGATGTGGTTTGAAATAATTTAATTTAAACATGTAAGTGATTCTAAATCACATTACATTTATAGATAAAAGCAGTGTAACTATGTTTATACTTATCTAAAGTTTGCGTGGTTATTTGTTATTCAATTATCTGATTGCAATTAATTCTGGCAAATTAATGGCAATAATGATATTTTGTTCCAACATTGTTCTTTTTTTTTTACTCTGAAAGTGAAACTTTTGATTGACACATGTCTCCTTTAGCCTGGGGAAACTTGGGGAACGTACTGAAGAACCAGGGCAAGATGGCGGAGGCAGAGAGGGCGTACAGAAACGCTCTGCACCACCGAGGGAACATGGCTGACATGCTGTATAACCTGTGAGTGTTAAAGATGGCAGTTCTTCCTCCTCCTCCTGCTCGCTCATGAGTCTTGACACGAACGAGTTGTGATGCCTCCCATCCATCACTTGAGATCGCAGTGGCAGAACAAGAAAGGCAGAATGACAGAGAGAGTGACAGCCAGGGAAACCTTAAAGAAGCTAAAACAAAAATAGATCTAATACAGGAGGAAAGAAGCAAGAGAGAGGAAATGTGAAGTGATGCAAGAGTGTGACAAAGAGGAAATAAATTTTGCGTGTCCCTGGTGGCTCTTTGTACCGTCTGCTGCTGATTTGATCAGTCTTGGTTTGCAGGGCCTTTGGGAGAACGCTTCCAATCCTGGAACACAAGGTGTCAAAGGTGCCGAAACCTCATTGTAGACCCATGTCTCCTGCTCTCACGCTGTTTTCCTCCCCACTTCTCCGATGCCTCTCAAGTTACGGGTGTCAGGAAGCTGGCAGAGCAACAGAGGAAGAGGGAGAAACCAAATGATGTTTTTTTGCATTCTTTAAAACAGAGCTGCTGTTTGAATATGATGGATGGTTGGGTACTTTGGGGTTACACGTTGGTATATTTAGTAAACGATACAGAAGCTGCTATTTTTTGTGTTCTGTTTTTACGTCTTAGCTTTCACCTCAAGTGTCCTCATCACTTTGGGTGAAAGCTTAATTGACGTGTGAAGGTATAAAATAACAAGACAAATCCTCTGTGATGCAGTTTGTTTTAAAAAATGTCTCACATTTTTGCTTTTTTTCTCTCTTTTAGTGGCTTGCTACTGCAGGAGAACGAACGTTTTTCTGAGGCACTGCATTATTATAAACTGGCCATCGGGAGCCGCCC
Source organism: Acanthurus leucopareius (assembly GCA_029814765.1). Taxonomy (NCBI): domain Eukaryota; kingdom Metazoa; phylum Chordata; class Actinopteri; order Acanthuriformes; family Acanthuridae; genus Acanthurus; species Acanthurus leucopareius. The sequence goes on along the minus strand of JAQMCX010000037.1, from coordinate 6,166,011 downwards.
AACACTGGCATGTGAGTAAACTTTAAGAGTCACTTTTTGGCTGATAGACAATGACCGAAGTGGTCGTGATCAGAGGAAGAGTTACCAGCAATAACATGTTCTCATTCTCTTTCCCATGAATTAATTAGATTTGAACTAAGGTTCTGTTATTGCATAATCATGGTCCAACTCTGTTACTGAATCATGGGGCGGTCATTTCGAGGGCCATATTCTCGCTGCTTCAACTCAGCGGTGAAATGATGAGAGTCAATCTCACACTTGAGTGCTCGCATGTGAAATGAGGGTCCGTTTTATTACTGTACCAAGGACAATTTTATGATAGAGGACAGGTTTTTCAGACTGCCTTTTCAACTTCTTCATCCACAGACTAATCTTCTTTTAGCTTAATTTAGTTCTCTTTCGTAGTTAACTTTTCTTATGGTAATTTTATCTGCCTTTGACCTCCTTCCTGTCTCCCTTTGGTAATCTAATTGCATCTTAATTGTCTCCAATTACCTCCACTCTTCTTCATCCTCAATCAGTAATTTTTTGACTGTCCTGATTATTTATTTATTCATTTATTTATATCAAAACCCATCAGCATTTTCATCAGCATATAGTATCTCAGTGGGTCATAAAATAAAGAAGCAAAAACTAACTCACAGATGTATATAAACCTTTTACAGCATTGCATTTATTTACTTTCTTAGTGTGTGAGTGACAGCAGATGTTAATCCTGTTGTTCTGTCTTAATTTATTTCCCCTCATCGTCGCAGCGGCCTACTTGAACACAGGAATCATCCTGATGAACCAGGGCGACCTGGAGGAGGCCAAACGCACCTTTCTTACCTGTGCTGACATCCCAGATGAGAACTTGAAGGACCCCCACGCCCACAAGAGCTCCGTCACCAGCTGCCTGTACAACCTGGGAAAACTGCTTCATGAACAGGGACAGCAGGAGGTCAGTTTGTGTTGTTAGGAGCTTTTCAAATCTGATTAGTTTAGACAAAATCAATGTTTGTATTGCTTCTCCCAGTGACTTTATGACCTCTTGGTGTAACCACTTACCAATGTCAGGCTAAATGTAGAGATCAACTGTTTAGAGCTGAGCAGGAAACTGTGTAGTTGGTAAAGCCTGTCTTGTACACAGTCCCTCATCAGTTACAAGGTCTGTTTCTGTATCATTCTGCTGATGCAAAACAGAAACTGGACTTGCTAAGCTCTTTTTTTTTTTTTTTGTTCCTCCCCTACAGGAGGCCCTGTCTATTTATAAGGAGGCGGTACAGAAAATGCCCAGACAATTTGCACCACACAGCCTTTTCAACATGATGGGTAAGTTCATGTCGGGGCCTGTTTGACCATGAATCTTTGTTTGTGATCCAGTAACTGAAAATCAACACAACACGTGGCAACACATGCTTTGATGTGTTAATTCGTATTTTGATGAGGTTACGAAAGCGCTTGCATGTGATTAAATTTGCATCGACCATGAGGAACAACGTCATGATTGCTTAGGACGTGAGTAAAACAGCATGGTCCTTGGTGAATCGAGCTCGAGCTTTTTTTTGCTATGAATTTTACATTTGTTTCCATTTTAGATGTCGGTCTTCTACTATATCTGAGCTTTGACTCAAATTCAACAAACTGACGTGAACTCATTGCCAAAAATCCCCCAAAAGCCTTCAGATGACTTGAACCACCTGTTTGATTTCAACACTGTGGTTTAAAAACGTGCGCAGACTTTGAGGCCTCCTGCAGATGACTGAAGCTAATCCCTGCAATAAATCACATCCATCTCCATGTTATTGCAGCACTAATTACACGATTGGAAGCTCATCTTGATGGCAAAGTGGAGATGTTAATCGCGATGTCTGCAGGAATTCTACGCACAAGCTAAATGGGAATAGGAAGTGTGTTTTGTCAGGTGGAGGGAGGGGTTGAAGGAGGGCAGTGTTTGCATTAGCGTGATGATGTCCAGGGGTTTTTGTGTTCAAAAAACTGATGTCATTTTATCCCAGAGGCTGACAGTGTGCTCTCAGATCAAACAAAACCTCATGGAGTTTTGAACATAACAATTGTTCCCTCGAAGAGTTTGTTTTCCAAACTGAAACTGAGTATATGAGGAATGCCGCTGGATAAAAGTTCAAGGTCGTTTATTTGTTTCGGCACCTGTTTTTGAAAAAGAATGGAGCTTTTTTTATTTTGAGAAGCAGTAAGAAGTACGGACATTTAAATCATAAATCAATTATGCAACAGTGAATAAATTAAAACTACAAACAGGTGAACACTGGAAAGAACAAGAAGAATTCTTGGAGCTTTTTTCGAAAGGGATTTAAACAGGTGGTTGAGCTCTGCACATGGCGGCGATCCGCTCCAGCCTTAAACCACAACAGCTGTCGAATCTGCAAACCCGCCAAAACTTCTGTCAATAAATCATTTTTGAATTAATAAAATGGCCAGAGGAAACTAAAGGCAACAAAACACCAGTTCTGTCAGCAACTATTGTGCCAAAAACAAAAGTATCAAAGAATAAAAAAGAGCAATATTTCATTTTTTAATCATAAAAGAAAATTTACTATGTCAAAATAAAATCATGTTTTAATTTTGTTTTTAGTTTCATTTTGGCATCTATCAATCATATTCTTAAAAATATAGATATAAAAAAGTCAAAAGAGGAATACTGGTTTCTACAGCACTTTGTTTCACTGTTTTGTGAACAGATTCTTTTGTTTTCAGTGTTTCTTATCATAATAAAATTAAAACCTTGAACCCTGATCTGTGTGTTCTGTGTTTTTTTTTGCTAGGAGAGGCCTACATGAGGCTGAACAGGCTGGAGGAAGCAGGCCACTGGTACAGAGAGTCCCTCAGGAGCAAACCTGATCATATCCCTGCCCACCTCACCTACGGAAAACTCCTGTCCATCATCGTAAGTCCAATAATTGACAAACACACACAGAAAGAACAGTGAGGCAAGCCAAAGCATTACCTCAGCAGTGATTGCAGTGGTTAAGTACCTGGCAGAGGGTAATTAAACAGGACCTGAAGTGGCAGAGTGCAGCAATGAATAATGCATATTGAGTGACTTACGGGACATTGGAGCGAGTCGAAACAGCCCTATTGATACTCCTTCAGAGCCTGAAGAGCTGCGATAATTGTTATGAGGTGTGAGCTTCTGACTCTGCAGGGTGCATGCTAAACAAACACTTCTCCCCCCCCCGATCGGATGTCAACAGGAGGAATTGTGATGCATTCATGAATATGATGTTTGACCTCTAGCAATACAAGCGAGATGAGAAAGGGGATCACAGGGTGTGAAAGATGAAATTGAGACAGAAATGTTGCGATGAATTTTCTTTTTTTTCTGTGACCTTGGAGTGACTCTGCTCCTGGAGTGATGCCAAAGAGCTTCTTTTTTTTTTTTTTTTGTAGCTGCATAAATTCGTGTCTGATGTCTGAAGGTTACATTGCGGGGAGATTGTCTGGTTTGGATGAAAGCTTGCCCTCTGTGATTGGACGAGTTCCGGATTAGCTGTGTTTGTCTGTATACATTTGAGTATTTGAGGACATCAGGGGGGCACGCAAGTTTGCCCAACTTCCAGTGTTTTTTTTTCTGTAGGAAAAAAAAAAAAACCCTCACACATCCTGTCCTCCCTTTCCATGAAAACAAAAACACAACTTATGTGACAACAGATGTGTTCACAGCTGAGTCAAGTTAGGATGTGGGGGTTGAGCCGTGGGTCCTCTGAAACCCCTCCAGAGATGTTTGACCTTATTCCTTCCACAGCCTTGGGACTTGAGTTAAGACCTGCAGTGTCTTACGCACTTGCAGCTGCAACCCTCACAGCCTTTAAACCTGAGTCCTGATCATTTCCGCTCTTTTGTTCAAAGATTTGAAGATACACATAAAGCACATACACACACACACATACACATCCAGAGCAGAAGTTCAGATTCGAGTCGCCCAGTGTTGCCGGACATCTGCTGTGCTCCCTCGGGCTCGCGGCTGCAGATCCATGCAATGCCCCCCCTTCCACCACTACTACAGGGCTTTAGGAACAGGAGATTGGATGGACCCCGGACAATGGGCCAGTGGACAGGCTTATAATGCAATTACTCTGCTTCCTTATTGAATCACTCCATCAGCTACATTTTTGGCCGTCCTGCCGCAGAAGGGGAGAAAAGGTCAATCTGAAGTCTTGCACCGAGGTTCACCCCGACATGTGCCGTAATGCTGTTTTTTTTAATAACTTAATCCAAACTTGTACCCCAAGTGTCAAAGTGACCCTCTGCCCCTTCCTTTAAAAGTAAATCTACATAGAATAAGACTGAAGAGTCTTGCACCAATCGAAATTTCCTCAGCAAATAACGAGCGCAGCTCCTAAAGCTGCGTTTTTGAATTATTCTTCCCAAGATAATTTAAAAAAAATTTAGTGTGACATTAGAGTGCCTCTTTACCTCAGAGATCTCAGGTGTGCAAGAGGGAAAGTTTTGGTCAGTTTACGCTAGGTTCATTTATTAATTTATAGTCAGCTGAGCATTTAGATTTCATTGTAGAAAAGAGCTTAAAAAAGCACAACCAGTCAATTACATATGTACTTATTTTAAACTACTATTACTGCTGCTCTTTTCTATAGTTTTTTATGGAAGCTTCTCCATTTTTATATCCCTTTGCTTCTGTTAAGGTGCAAATTTCCCCACTGTGGGACTATTAAAGGATTATTTAATCTTATATGATAAATGTGTGTCATATATTCAAGTTGGAGACGTGCATATGTGGCAATAAATCACTTAAAAAATAGCATATCACTAAATTGCCTTTGATAGTAACATTGACTTAAAACCACTCATAAATCTGCAAAATGATGCCTTTCTTCAACCTCACTGGACCGAGCCACTCTACGTTCAGTTCTGATGGATGACTGAGGAAAAGGTGTAATTGAATGTAAAGAGAAAAGAGCCAAAGTAAATGTGAAATAAGCCATCCAGGCCTGATGCTCGCTCTCTCATTCCGAGTGATTGCGGGCATGGGAAGAAGCTAATGAAGCAAAACTTAATATGCCCAGTCCTCTCATTTCTTGTTGCATGGCAAGTCCGTTGGCAATATGGAAGCAATCAGTGCTGAAGCATGAACCAGAAGTGGTGGAGGGATGGAGTTTCGTGCAAACAGAAGCTATATCTGTCTCGGTTTGGTAGCAGGTGCACACACACCTTGGAGGTTCTGCATGGCAGGTGGGAAACTGTGTTCTTTGAGCATCAGTTTCCTGCTGAAACTTAACAGCAGGGGCACTATGAATCAACTGATGCCTGTCAGTGCTCTAAAATGATGTGATGTTTGTAGGATTGTGTGTTCAAGGGTGTGTGTGTATGTGTTTGTATCCAGCTGTATATCATGCTCATTATATCTGTATCACGTATATTATATTTAGTGTTAATACTCAACAAAACTCTTACTTTTTCAGATTTCTTATTATTTGTTATCATAATTTCATTATCGTTATTTTATTATTTATTATTTAGAACAACTCAAATGAAATAATCTGGTATTTTTGTCACTTAGTTCCTACTCAATGCAGCTGTAGTAAATGAAATTTATAGAAATTTAAAAATTTAAAATGTAAATAAAAATTTACAGAAAAAAAAATCACAATCGAACTTTAATATTTGCATAATACGTGATTTCTCTTATTTTTCCTTTTAGGGGCAGAAGACAGAAGCAGAGAAGTATTATTTGAGAGCTATTCGACTAGACCCGACAAAAGGAAACTGCTACATGCACTATGGTAAGAAGAGATATCAAAGGTTTCACCTCTGTTGGGTTTTTTTTTGGCAAAACATCTCTAAAAACTGACAGTAGAATCTTAAAAAATACAGATGCTTGTGTCCTCAGAAATGTCTCTCTGTTGTTGACAGAGCTCTGGAAATATAAGTCCTTTTCTCACAACTATAACATGCCTGATTGCCTATAATCCAAACCTCTGCTGGAGGCTTTACTTTAATGATCAGGCTTTGCTGCAGTAAGCTGTGTTTAGGATCTTTATTAGGATGAAGTCTTTAATCTGAAACTTTGTAGCATCACCTTTAGACCCTGAGTCGTTAAATACACCCGGCCCTCCTACAGTTAATGTTGTAAACCACCCTGGATCCAAGCTTGTGTAACACCATGAGAGTTTTCAAAAGAAGAAAAGCAGTGTGGGAATCATATCGAGGTGTCAGATACCCCACTGCTTTTTATCATCTTCTTTTAAAAATAATCGCAGGACATATTTTAACAATCCCTCGCAACGGCAACTAGTTTGAAACGTACTGTCATCTAATTCACTGTGTGAATCAGTTCCTGGCGTGTTGGAGCTGTTTGAGGTTTTGCAGATGGCGCAAATACACACACAAACAGGCATGTACGCTGTGTTTATCTGAGTGGGGAGACAGGATCAGAGTACATTGTTTACCGATGGTAACAGAGAGTAAAACATGATACCATGTCCCGCCCGTGCTGCTGTTCATGCCGTATTTCATATCAGTGTGGAGGAGCAGACTTCGAGCTGCTCCACGTCCCTATCTTTAGGATATTCGTAGGAAATGAAATCTGTCCTGTCCCGCTAAAAGCGCCATTGTGCAGCAACCCTTTCTCCTCTTCCTTATCTCTCTCCGTTCCTCCTGGCACTTTCTACGTGCTGGATATCTCTGGGTTTCGGGTTTAGTTTGGTCCCTAGCGAGGGGTGCGTTGCTGTCTTTGGACCAGGCAGCTTCCCCTTACACTCTTCTCTCCATCTCCGTTTATCTGGTTATTTTCTTATTATAATGTTATCTTGTAGCTTCTTACTATAGGTGATGTTTATTTGGGCTGGCCCCCTTTCTTTATCACAAATCTGGCTGCTTTAGCCATCCTGAGTTCACTGGATTGGCTCCAGGTGTGAGTGTGTAAGAGGGATGATATCTGGCCTTACTATAACACAACGGATGCACACACGAAGACACACACATAGAGGAGAGTGCAAGGAAGTCAGTACATGGAGGGTGATAGCAGATACAAGACCCCCTTTCCTGCCATTGTTCACAGTAACACATATGAAGCACAGTGTACCGCATACGACCTGCTTCTAAATAGTCTGTTTTGGTGTCTAATTGCTTGTTTGCAGTTAGCTTTCAGCACCAGAGAAAAAGCCAGCAGACATGCGCCTCAGTGGAGCCTCCTCAGATTCTCCTCTTCCTGAACTCAGTAACATCTGTGGCTGTTAATTTATAGCCACTGAGGCAGGCACTTGTGGGTGCCGCACCAGGTGGCCAGACTCCCACAGGAAAATGCATGAAATACCACCGTCTCATCAGCGTTCTCCAACGTTGCCGAGCAAAACAACAATCCTTTCACTGTCCTACTTTTCTCTCTCGCTGTCTCTGCCTCCTTGTTGCATTTCCTGCGGTGCGCTTCCCCTTCACTCCCTCTATTCATCTTCCTTTGTTTGGCCACTGATCTCCATCTTTGTCTGTCAGAGCTCCTCCACAAGCTTTCCCTGTCTTTTTTTTTTTTTTTGCTTTCCCATCAGCACCACTTCTATCATTTTGCCACAACATGATGCTAAAGCACAAACTTGAGATTAATAGCAAACAAACGAACAAGTAAACAAATGAAGGTAATCCCTCTGTTTGCAAGTGAACAAGCCATGCAAGTGACACTGTAAGTCTGTAGGTCGGCACAGTGATGCTTTGAGCCAAATTTAATCGCAGCAAGCTAACATGCTAACACACTATGACAAACGTAATTAATATTAGTGTTTGCCATCTTATATCTATATATCAGCATGCTAACGTTTGCTGATTACAGTTATGCTTTAAACAAAATTTAAAACTAGCATGTTATCATGCTCACAATGACAATGCTAACATGATAACTTTGAGTTTACATTATATTGCATGCTTTCATTTGCTGATTATCAACTGTTACTGGATTTTCAATCAAAATTCATAGCAATCAATCTAGTAGTTTTTTTTGGATATTTCACTAAAAACCAAAAACATCTACCTGAGGCTGACCCTGCAGGAAAAGGTCACCCTAAGAGTCATTAAAATTCATCCTCTTGATACCACCAACTTTTGTCCAAAATTTCATCCTAATCCATCCAAAAAGTTACTGAGATATTCCAGTCTGGACCAGAGTGGTGAGCCAACCAACCCAGCAGACCCCAGACACCAACTTTGCCGTCCCTGCAGCCAGACCACTTGCATGCCTCCAGAAACACTAAACAGAATTTCTACCAGCTACTAAAAATACGTGCACTGTACTCGTCCCTCCAGGTCAGTTTCTGCTGGAGCAGTCTCGTCTCGGCGAGGCGGCGGAGATGGCGGAGAGAGCTGCAGAGCTGGACAGCTCGGAGTTTGACGTGGTCTTCAGTGCTGCTCACATGCTCAGGTTGGTTGAACTGCTTACAAACAACAACAGTTTTCATACTTAAAAAAAGCACAGGAGAGAAAATTAAATGAGCGTACATATTTAAATAAATGTTGAGGTTTTTGAGATCCTATATTTGTATAGTTTGCTGCTGTGCAGCTTTACCAGTTGTGGGTTTATTCTGTACCACTTCCATTTAACAGCCTTCTTTGAAATATAAATTATACCAAAGTTATAGAATAGTAAATGTCCTCTCTATGGAAATAGCCGCCATAAAAGCTATTATTTATAACATTTATAAACAGCAGTACAGTTTCAGTCCATCATTGTGATGTTTCAGTCCAGAGCTTGTAAAGACGCCATCGGAGAATTTTCCCTCAAACTTTGGCAGGCACGTACACAGACGGCGTAAAAGTCCTGAAACGTGTCGAAAGAGACTGCAAATGTCCCCATCTACCAGCCACTTAAGGAAATATTGGAGCAATGTGCCCTCATTTTTTTTTTTTTTTTTTTTTTGCTCTACATATCTGGAAAAGTCATCACTGCTCTCTTGCATCCATCTAAATACGACACCACAGAGGATTTATAAAAGTTGAAAGTCTGTGGGTTTGGCAGAGGTTTGTTTTTGGAATTGTTAAGAGTAAATTTAAATGACAGATCAATCTGTTCTATTCTGGTCATAACCATTTTTTTTTTCCTGCTGGGAATGACTAGAAATAAATACAATCTGAAAATAAATTTGACTGATAACACAGGTGAGCTGGAAATCTGGCCTTTTTTATCCAAAAACACTGACCGCGACCGGGTTTGTAATAATGGCCCGATGGAGCAGTTTAACGGAAGGTTTTCCTTTAAGTGCTCTGCGTGCACAAGGCCCACATTACACAGCCACAAACCGCTCTATGATTAAATACTGTGGTCATAATCTGGCGTGTGACCCCCCCCAATAAAGCCGTTGTTTCTTACATATTTTTGGTTGATCTGTAAAATCTGTCTTTTCGAAAATAAAAATGACTTACCTTTCCCTCTGCTCAATGTTACTTACCCGAAAGCCTCACTTCCAGTGTATTTACTCGTCTTCTTTTCTGACTTTGCAGCACTTAACCAAACAAAACACAGACAGAAGTCTTAAGATGATAACCACGATAGTCACTTATGAACTCCAGTGAACCCTGATAAAGTGTTGCATGCATGCATTCTCAAGACTTATTTTACTCGAGTCACAGACTTATAAATATTAATTGCCATAGCGGGCAAAAAAATGCTTCCTTGACTTTATTAACTTTGGCACAGTGAAGTCCGGTTCGTGCACTCTTTGGATAAAATTGAATGTATAGAGCAGATGAACTGTTGCCCATTGAAAATCCAGCTGTAACATTTGAGGGAGGGCTGGGTAGTGAAGTGTTTCTGGCATTAAAGAACATTCATCTTTCTTCATCATACTCTGATAGTAAGAAGTTAAGCCGAACAGACAGCGAGCTAGTCAGTTTGAGTAATTCATTGTTGCATAATCACTGATATCAATATAGCTAGTAAATAAATCATTTGACGCAGAGCTTGATTTTATTTTACAAGTTTTTATAAGAAATACTTCAACATTTCTGCAGCATACGAAAGATACGTAGCACTCGTTTTCAGTTGCATTATAGTGCGAACTCAAATAAGTCCATGTTTTTAACATCTTTGACTTCATTGAAGAAGAGTGACAATTTTGGCCTGAATTATTGTTTTTCAATTAATTCCAAAATACATAAAGGGGTTAGGATTATTGGGTAAGTGAGAATCAAAAGATTAGATGTAAAACGACTGTATCTTTACAATTAAAAATAATCCTTAAATTCTATCATACGCCAATCAGAATTTGTCTCACAGCACCCAAAAAACACACCGTTCAAAGCATTCACAACCTGTGGACTGGGATTTTTTAACAAAGTCCTGGAATAAATTTTCAGAGGTCTTAAAATTTATTGATTAACAGAAGCAAGAATCAGGGAAACAATGTGCTGAGTTGTATTTATTTTCTAACTATCCTCTAATTTTTCCTTTTATTCATGTAAAAGCAATATAATAAACTGTTAATACAATAAGACATTTTTTTGTTTTAAGGGTTAAAAACGAAAAAAGTAATGGGAACTGCTTTTTAACTGAAAATTACCCTTCAAAAACCTTTTTTTGCAGTAGGTATTTAACTTGAGCATCATCATATATTTCATGCTTTCTGGCATCTTTGAGATGTTAATTAATCTGTAGAAATAAAAAAAATCACATTTTATATGTGAACCTGTTTTCCCAAGCCATTTTCTTTTTAAAATGAAAAATCTTTCTCCCAGACATTATTATTGCCGTATTAAGATGTGTCCAGACAGCAGAGCTAGTGAGGCTGTTTTCAGTGGAGCCTTATAGATTAATAATGTACGGTTCAGCCGTTCCACCATTTTATTACAGGACACAACAGGGAGTGAGAAATGTATCATCTGACAAGAGGCTTTAAAATGGATTCAATGTACCGTGCGCTTGGTTCCTGAAAACTCTAGTGAGGTTAACTTAATCTTTACATGCAGTAAATCTGATTGTTACAAAGCACATTATAACTTTATTCAACAATCAGGGATTTTACAGCAAATTCACACAGTTAATGAATGTCTTACTCCAATTATATTAATTCATATGAGTAGCTGTGCAATAATGAATGAATGTAATTAGAGTCAGTAATTTGTATTAGTGCAGTACTATTAATATGAACTGTGTTATGTCACATTTTTACTCTTCTCTCTCTCTCTCTTCAGACAGGCCAGTCTAAATGAGGCAGCAGAGAGGCAGTATGAGCGTGCAGCCAGCCTCAGACCAGATGTAAGTACCTGGACTGGTGAGCCTGTTAGCACTTATCATGGAAATGCACACACACGCCTGCACCGTAAAAATTCAATTTACAACGTACTACGTGTTACTCATCATTCTGACATTATGTTATAGTACTGTTGTTCCTGGCAAACAGAGATACAGCTAAATATAAAATGGAAACTGTATTCTGTTCATGGCTGAGAACCAGTGCCTGGATGTGCTTATGCAAACACACAAAAAAAAAACCCCCGAACACAGACGAGTTCAGCGGTTACTGTTGCATGATATTGAATTCACACATTCAGCTTTAGAGTAAATACTTGATCATCATGGTTAATCACACAAAGCCTTGTAGGATATCATGTCTCTCAGTGTCAGCACATGCAGCTGAGGAAGTTCAGGGCTATTATATCCTGTTTCTGCCCGCAATGAATCACTCGCTTCAAAGGAAAAAAAAGGGTGCATGAACTGGTCTGGGGGATGTAAGTGAGAGTCATAGGAACTCCTGTGTTTTTCGACCAGACCTAAAGGGAGCTTCCTGGAGTCATTTGTCATGTTTGTCTGCTTAGTGGCAGTCTGCTCTGTTACTTAAGTCTGGTTCAGTCAGGAGAGAGGGTTAGACTTTCATCTCCATGCCCTTCACTGTAGTGTCATGTTGCCAGGCCTTTTCCAGCAGTGTTTCCCCACATTTTGAGTCTGTTGTATCCCCACAGAAAAACTGATGTACCCCTTTATTTATACCTCATGTCATGGTCCAAATGCAGATTTCAATTGACTTTAAACTGGATATGATTTTACACGCTTAATTGGATAAAAAAAATACATAAACAATGACTTTAAGTTAGCTTCTTCAGCCATTTTTACATCTTGCTGTTAGCTTGCAATGTTTTTCTGGTTGCTTTGTGTTAGCCTTTTTTACCCATCAATTAAACCTTTTGTTTTAACTATTTATTCATGTTAGATAATAGATTTCAGTGTTTATTCATAGCTATCTCAACCATTACAGTACTTAAACCCTACTTTAGCTAACATTTTAAACAATTTATTATTTTAAGTTCACTATTTAATCTGTTATTTGCTGTTAGCAGTGACTTCTTTCAGCTATTTTAACCATTAATCTATTACTTTCAGTCAACAATTTTCTCTGTTTATTTATGCTATAGCTAACTGACTATTTCAACATTTTATTGGTTATGTTTGCCTAAATATTTTAAACAATTTTTTATCACTTTTAAGCTTACTATTTGAACCACAACCATTACATTTCCAACTATTTCAGCTGTTTATTCACACTTTTAATTAACTTTTTCAACCATTTATGCTTTAGGCTAGGCTAAGTAATTTTCACCCAGTCTCAGTGGAAACACATAGCGCTCAGGTACCCTTTTTTCCCAATCAGCTGAGCTAGTCTACAATTTTTTCACGTACCCCCTGGCACCTGCAGAAGTGCCCCAAGGGGACAAAGTTCGGGCAGAAAATCACTCCTCTCCAGCATCTGCCCCTTTTTAGATAGAAGTCTGCCTGTCTGTTTATATCCCGTTTAAGCCCCCAAAAGCTGAGTTAAACCATAAAAGAGAAGAATGCTGGTTGTCCATTTTAATTTGGAAAGCCATGTATTTATATTTTATTCAGTAAAAAATAAGCTACCCCGTAGTCACGGTCGTTATAATTCACAGTCTGAAAGCCTTCATGTGCACATTCAGAGACGCTGAGGGCTTCTCTTGTCATTTGTCACGAGTAAAGAGCTTCTTGTCTTTGACATTTTCCCTCCACACGTCTGCTTAGTGAATGACAGTCTCTCAAATATCAACTTAATCCCATAGCTTTCAGGTCATGAAACATTCAGTGCCGGCTCTCCGTGCTTAGAAAGACAATGATTGTGTGCCTCAAGGTGCAAGTAGAGTTTTTCATTTTGCACACACAGGCTGAAATACTGTTTCCACCACTTAGAGATTCATATCAAGGATACTGCTGTACTGTGAGCAGGAAAGGTGCTGTTTACCGACTGAAAACTGGCACTAAATATCTAGGAGTATTTTTGCTATTGGCTATTTTGGCCTTTTAATCTTCTATATACAGGATTATAAGATACTCATTTTGAGTTATTGCTATTGTTTTTTAGTTTAAACTTGTAATCTTCAAGCTTGACATTTCACACCAGTTCCACACAAGTCAGTCTTGAACTTCTCAGTTTATTTTCACTTTGCAAGAGGAGTTTTCAACGGGTGCTGATCACAATGGCTGTGAACTCAGGTGAAAAGATCTAAAAACCAACCTGAGCGGCAAAATCCCGCCAGTCACTATCGCTCACTGCAGAGTGATCCTACGGTCAATTAGAGCAGTAAGCGATTCTGATTGGCTGACCCATCTGCCAGAGTAAATTAAGAATGAGGCAAATTGGTTTGGTTCCTCTTCTAATAGTCCATAGTATTTCAAATCTGCTTGACCTGTTGTGAAAAGTGTGAAAACTGCTCAAAACGACAGCTGACGCAACTTGGGAAATAATTCTTTCAGTCAAAATAAAGGCCAAAAAAAAAGTAATTGCTGACTTACTTTCTGGCCGCCTTCCTGTGCAAAGATCACAAGGCTCAATATCTGGTGATTTAGCCCAGTCTGTGTATTTCATATCATATGTTTGGAAAGACAAAGAGACCTTCATTTATCTAGCTCAGCATGTCTTGACAGCTCTGAAAGTTTCTCAGTCGTACAAAAAGCAGAACAGCACTTTGAAACGTACCTGCTTGACACATTCATTTGTTGCACTTGCTTAGAAAAACAAACCCACCGGGAAAAAAAAGGGGTGCTGATGCTGCACTGCAGCTGCTAATTAATTAATATTTCCAGCGTCTTCATGGCCACTCCTTGAGATATCCCAGTTCCGTGAAGCGTTCATTTGATACATTAGGTGGGAAAAACAAGCCTCCACTCCCAGGGCCGGTCTTTTAACACTGCTTGAGAAGTGGAATGTAAACAAGTAAAATATCAGCGTTGACAAGAGACGAACAGTTGTGTTTGGGGAGAGAAAATCTGTGAACTGGTTGCCAAGTTGCTAACCATATGTCATGCAGTGAGGACGCAGGCCTGGGAAGAAGGCCAGGTTTGGGGGGGATGAGGTGCCGACGACTTTTAGGGTGAGATTTGGGTGTGTTTGTTGGCTATGGCTCGCTCAGGATTTTGTAGATTTCCATGAGTGGTAAACGTTTCAGGAGCCAGATGGTTTCACTTCTTCACTTCAAAAGATGGTATTTCATGAAATAGGCCTCTGGGAACACACCTCTAAATTGGTTTGTTCATTCATTTCATAAAAAAAAAAAAAAAAACCTCACATGAATCCACACACGAACAGGAGCTACCTGTTTTTTCACCGTGGCACTCTCAAAGGACACACTTTTGTTTTTGGCCACTGATGTGAGATTGCATTAGCGCTAATCTAATGCATATTTGATTTTCTTAGCCTTAAGCAAATTTCATCAGAGCTTTTGCCTTAATCCCCATCATAAAAAAAAACTGGCAAGCTTCCTAAAATGCTTGTATCTCACATTACTGTCTGTATCTAATGTAGACCTGAGAAGGGCGAGTTTAAAATAGTTTGTCCAGATAGATAAATCCAAGGTCGACACTGTTGCAACGGGTACAGTAATCCTGTAAGCTGATGCCCTAAGACCTCAGAACTCACTGTAATTATGTCATTATGCAACACTCTGCCTTCCTTTCTACTGGTTTGACCCTTTTTTTTCACTGTGTCTTTGTCCTCTCTTAGTACCCGGCGGCTCTGATGAACCTCGGTGCAATCCTCCATCTGAATGGGAAGCTTCCCGAGGCAGAGGCTAACTACCTGCGCGCTCTGCAGCTCAAACCTGACGATGTCATCACCCAGTCCAACCTACGCAAGCTGTGGAACATCATGGAGAGGCAGGGACTCCGAGTTAAGCAAGGGCTCGAGATGCAGAAGAGCAACCTTTGAACTGAGAGAGCTGCTGAACTCTTCCCATGACGACGATGATGAAGTGTCCTCCACAAAAGAGCTGGAGGCAAAATGCTAAAAGACAGATATTTAAGAGTTGCGGCCAGTGATGCTTGTGAAAGACAGTTTCAGGCTTGGCATGTCCGGGATTCAAGGGTGTTCAGTTGAACAATATGCGTCTGTACAACAGTGCTGTAAGGTTGCTTAACGACTAATGTCATTTTGTACTGTCAGATTTTAAAAAGCGATGATCATTTGCCAAATGATGCTCTGAATTCAAAAGCAAATAACTGCAAAGTCCTAAAGTAAAAAATCTTGAAAAACAAAGGTCTCAAAAATCAACTGATTATTATTTTACTGTCATTAAAAATGTGCGTTTTGTTTTAAAGCACTTAATTTAAATGAGGATGTAGCCAAAGTATTTGGATTTTGACAACAGTCAGCAATGATGTGTGAGTTTCCTTTTTATTTTCTCATTCGTGATGCCAGCTGGTTTGCATCAAAGGATAATTCAACCAGTTTCACACGTCAGTCCTTTTTGCAGGGCTCGGTCATTAGCACTGCATGTGTAAAAAACATAAAAAGTGTTTTGTGGCTCCAGGGAGCCGCGTTAAAGTCTGCTCAGCTGCCTCCAGTGATGTCACTTGAGTCAGCGTCCTTCTCGTGGTGTGAGTTAGAGGTTAGCGTATCAGACCTCTGTAGCCCTGCTAGTGATTTAAGGCTACATTAGCTGCTACTAGCGTAACATACCTGAATCACTGTCTTAACCGTTGGTGGTCAAGGTGCATTGTGGGTAACTTAGTAGCCACGTTTAAACAAAAAAGGAAGAATGTGCTGAAATGAAAAGATGTCTGTAGTTCTGCTGCATTGATTTTGATCTTTTCTCCTTTTCCCTCTCAACCATGAGTCCAACAGCGTCGTAGGAGCGCTATGCTAAATCAGTGAAGTACTTTTTAAGAGAAATTAAAACTTAAAACCCTAATAAATTACCCTCAGGGTGTTTCTGGCCTTCAATTTTCACTCTTGAGACAGTAAATGCATAACATTAAAGCATGCCAGTGCTCAGACATGTTGACGTACAGCCCTCTGAAATGGAGCCGTGTAAAAAACTGCTCCGGGCTAAATGATACAGAGAAGCATAGCCAATCACGTTCTGTTGTCCGAGTCACTGAAGATTGTTTGCACCCGGTGCATTTTAAACTCTTGTGACTGTAAAGATGAAAAACTCCTCAGCGGTGCCAAAGCTTGTACTGAGTCTTTACGCCTCTTGTGCCAAGCAAGAACTGTTCTCGCCTATGTGTTTGTGTTTCTTGTGTTCAATGTTTCATTTCGTGTGATCAAAAGCGATCAAACTTAATTTATTAATACATGTTATGTGAAAAAGCCAACACTGTGCCGTCACTGTCACAGAACCCCACCTTCTCTTCTTATTTCTCCACCTAGATAGGCTACAGTAGGCAACATGGGAACTACATTCAAATGTTTTTTATATTGTTTTTTTCTCTCTGCTCAGGGACAGCAGATTGTTTCCTGTCACAGAATCGGTTTGTGACACAGAGAGAGCTTCTTAAGATGACGTTAGATGTTTTTCGATGATTGTGACGTTTGGTTAAATTATAGAAAATTGTGTAGCTGAAAATGTGTTGTGTTTTGTAAAGAAAAGTGACTTTTTTTCCATAATAAAAAAAACATGATTTGACAGCAGTGTGATGTCATTTTGGGAAGTATTTACACACACACACACACACACACACACACACATGCAAATTCAGTCACCCTGCCCGCACATATTTTTATATTGATACAGAGTTCATATTTGGCTTTTATTTCTACAACTGCATACAAAGATACAGCTCCACTTGCCTCTAACTGACAAAATCAAACTACGATTATCAAGAACAGGCAACAAAATTTACATGACAACTTTAAATTTCTGCAACGAAAACATCAAGATTCATGTGCCAAAACTTTCACAAGAGCAGAGTCATTTTTCATATGTTATGGTGGGAAAGTCGCAGGTGTAATTAATAACATTAATGATGGCTCACTCTGCGAGCTTCCTGGGAACTGGGCCATCGTTAAAGTTATTTATTACACCTGTGCTTTTCCTGTTTGCTGCTGAGACAAAGCTTTTTTTCGACATGAGTGTTTTCAACATACTTGATAGTGAAAGCAGCAGTTTGTAGACGACTGAAAAATTGTTTTTGGCGTCCTGCAGACCCCAAAGCTCTAGATGGATAAATTTAATAATAAAATGATCTTTTTGTACAAAAACACATGTATGGAAATGACAGTCAAGAAATTGTTGTCACAGCAAATAAGGAATATTTAGTGTTTTAGATGTTAAATTGTCTGTGTGAGAACAAAAAATGACCATACACAGAAATGTTTGTAACTGAGTTCAGGTACAAACATTTCTGTGTACTCGAGTATTTTCTGCTACTTTAAACTATCACCTACAGATCTCGGAGCTGATTGTTGTTCCTTTTACTCCACTACAGAGAGATTCCTTTGGGTACTAGTTACTTTTCAGATACAAATAAATCACTCACAGTGTGATCAATACACACATTTTATATTAGATATCACATCAATAAGATTTGATTGAACCCAAAGAGGGAAATTTAAAGGCCACCCAGTAGAATGTGAAATAATATCTAAAATATATAAGTTTAACAACAATAAAGTTATGTTCACTTTAATTCACCGTAATTTAAATCTGATCAGATATTATTGTCTTCTCTGAAACTTACAAACCTGCGTTATGAGAACTTTTCTTTTGGTACTTTCAGTACATTCTGATGCTAAAAGGTTTGTACTTGAGTAAAAATTAACATGCAGGTTTTTTACTGGTAACAGAGTATTTCAAGCCTTAGCACTGCTACTTGTACTTCAGTCAATGATCTGAGGATTACTTCCACCCCCAGAGAGGTCAAACTCTGTCAAAGCACAAAAACAGAGCTCATGAAAATCCTTTGTACGCAGTGATCATGTTTTCTCCGAGCGCGTCATGCATCATTTAATATTTTGGATAAACACTGAATACAGTAAACTGTTATGTTAGTGTAGCAGTGATGTAATTTCCTTCCTGAACTAGTTTGCAAAAAAAAAAAAAAAATTGTTTAACTCAGTTTTCCAAATATATTTTTGACCGTTTCAAAACTTAAGTAATTTAAAAAGGCAGTAATTTCTCTCTGACGTCCAGTTTCATTGGCGACAACAAAGACTCAGACTTTCTGAATGACACAACACACACAGACAGCGCTCTGAGAGGAGCCACTAATTAGACTTTTCACAAACTCAACATGTTGAAATCATCCAATCAAAGAGACATCAAAGAGTTTCTAATCACACGCCAGACTGAGCACAGCGAGCTGTAAATATTTAAGAAGATATCAAACTTGACTCACTTCTTGACCTGGAAGAACTTACAGACCCAGTTTTCAACATTTCAAACTGTTTGCTCGAAGTTCACATAAATCCATGTGGGCAGATTTTGTTATGTAATATAATAATAACACTGAATCAATAATGTGTTTGTTACAGATGGAAATAACCTTATTTTGATTCAACATCTGCTTGACTTGTGACTCAATCTGCCCTTTTTTTTTACTCCCACGACCGATCAAAATCATCACCGCAAAAACTATCACAACCATGGAAATAAACAATCACAAACACAACAAATGACTGAACCAAAGGAAAGTAATTATGTGGGGAAAAAAAATGATTTCTTTGCCGGATGTAGCAAAAAAATGGGGGGGTGAATATTTTGAACCACAAAATCGATGAAATTATAAAGTAATGTCTTCCACGTGTGCATGTGTTATTAATGTTTTTTTTAAAAAATCTTGAATACAATCAATAATTCTGTCAATGGAAAATGCGATGAAATATTGAATCCTGGTGTTGAATTGATTTTACTGGATGTGACTCACAAATTTATTTTCAGATACAACATTTGATGAAAATAATCTAATAATGACCAATCACGAAGGGAGGAAGCAGTCAGTTTAAATCAGTAAATCAAAGAAGTTTCCCTGTTTTAATTGCAGTCTTTCTTCTTTTCCTTCAGCAAACACAATCTGTACTTGTTCCTGTGCTTTCTGCCCTGCTACCAATCGACTGTAAGCTGCCTTTTTTCAGTCAGGATATGAAAGTTATTTACATGTTTTGGCTCGATGTGTGTTCAGGTTTTCCAAATCCGTAGTTAAACACCTGCAAATACGTGTGAAAATAAACCACTTAAGCTACACAATAGAGCAGGAAATGTAGCCGACCAAAGACAAGATGAAAGATTTCCTCCAAAACACTTATTATTACGACTGCACGTAAGCAAGCAGAGGAAGCATGTAGCCAATGTAAACTGTAAACTAATGATAGCAACCACACTCACAGTCACTTGCATGACAGGTATTTTGTTATTGCGAAGTGAAAAGCCTATTTAGTTATCTGGCTCCTGGCAGAAGCTGTAGCTCTATTTTATATTTATTTTTAAGTTCTTTAGTAATAATTATGTGGCATCTGTGTCATTTGTAGTTAAAGAAATGTGAGTACGAACAAGGAAGACAGTATTTTTTTCATGGTAAAAGGCACCTTGAACAATGCAAAAATACATGAAAATAACATGAAAATTATGATGTACAAGTAAAAGCCCTGCATTGAAATGGTTGAATGGTACAGTAGTATTTCAGAATATTATACATACAATTTGCCTGTTTGACTGTTATATTACTATATACAACACTATAAGTTTGTTATTATTAATGCACTGACATGGAAGTAGTATTTTATTATTCTGGATGGTGGAGGTGGAGCAGGTTTTAACTTTTTTGGGCCTCCTTCAAGCAGTCACAAGATAAATCTGTGGATTAGGCAAGAAAAATTCATTGATTTTATCTGAGTATAATTTTTGCTCTTTGGTAAAATATGGCTTTCTTTAGCCTATATGAACTCTTATTCAAATTATGGATGCTCAAAGAAAAAATGTATCTTTGTCTTATAATATAAAAGCTTAATCTGTCAAGTAATGAAAAACTCCCTCTGTTAAATGAATGAAGTGGAAGGGAAAAAATGCAGATATCTAAAGTAACATGTAATTAAAATACTCAAGTAAAGTGCAAGTACTTAAAAACTGGAGTAAATGCAGGCTTCATCGTCCACTTCACCAAGCATAACCACCAGCTGTGACCCTTGGGTAACCAATAATGACATATTTTGGGAGAAAGAATGCTGGCTATTTAAAAATATAATGATGAGCTGCTGAATCACTCTGAAGGACTTTTGTGCAGAAATAATGACAAAAATCTGCCAAAAGAAACCACTAAACATCATGTGGAGCGCTCAATGCCGACCTGTGCCAAGAAATCAACTGCTATCTGAAATGACACATGCATCAACAGCGACCTCTGCTGGTATCTTGTTTCAAGTACAATGGCTTGTTTTTTTCTGTTTTTTTTTTTCATTGAAACTGGTGTTACATCAAAGAAATAATAAGAATAAGAATTTAAAATACTCTTTCCACGATTGTTTCTCTCTCGTGCTATGCAGGAAAGGTGTAGTCGAAACTTTAGCAACACTTCCAGTAATAAAAGACAGAAACACCACAGCTGGTGATTTCAGTGCAGGTGTGTTAAGTGCTTTAGTGGTTAAAGGATCACACCTGTCTTCAGAACTCACTGATTGGGGCTGGTTGAAACATGACACACACCCAGAGCTGCTTTACAAGTTGTTTCACTTTCCTCCTTCCTGTTGCAGCTGCTTGTTAATGTTGTTTGCAGTTTTTTTTTAGCACACATGCAAATCGCAGCAGCGTGACTGTAATCTGAGCTGCTCATATTGTGAATGCACTTCATATTGAATGTCATGTAATGTGAAATGTTTTATTTCCCTCTTCCATGAAAAGAATAGAAGGCTCGTTTAATTGTTTTGACTGAAAGGAGTAGATGCTGAGTCTTTATCAGGTGTGACAATTGTGTTTGATAGAGAAAACAAACAAGAGTTTCCCCACAATGCACTTTTTCATCTTCTTAACATGTGTCTCACCAAAAATTTAACCAATGTAGTTGACTGATACTGTTAAAAATGGAAACACTCTTATTTTTACCAAAAATAGAGACACACATGCTTTAAATTAATAATTATTAGGCCTTTTCTCACAGTGCGAGTAAAAAATGGCCTTAATTTGTAATTAGTGTCATTTCTCTCTTGTATTAATGATAAAAAATGGGTACAGATGTGTTTGATCACCAGGGAAACAGTGAAAAACTCTAACCACATGCTGCAAGTCTGTTATGAATTTTATAAATTGAAGTAAAAAAAAAAAGTTAATTACATATCATAGATTTTTACAGCTGTAATGCCAAAGGAGAAGGGTCTTCATATTGGTTTGACACTCAGTGAAATTAATAGAGGTTTGTTATATTTGTTCTGTCATACTTTCTGTGTTCTTGCTCTTGTTTGTTATCTTTATAGCATCTTATAAACCAGTGTGGCCTGGGCACCTTATAATGCATGATACTTTAGGTGATGTAACTGCCCTATAAATATGTTTTAAGATTTCACTCCTAGTCAACTTCTGTTGTGTCTGTCTGTTTCACTTTTCCTTCCTATCTTTTCCAAAAATCATTAACAGTTCTTAAAAGCTCTCTGAAGTGATAAAATACTTCAGTATGATGATTTCATCCTATTTTTTCAAGGAAGTAGTTCACTAGATCCTGGGAATATTAACCTTAATGTCTCAGATAAATCAGAGGTGAAGGCCCAATCACATCTCGTATGTGGGCCAAGGACAATAAGCAGCAACCCTTCATCACTGTCTATGGAAACGCTGTCTTATCTTATTCCCCATAATTATACAGATGATGGAAAGTTGGAACAGAAATAAACACATGTAGACTTTGGTTTAGTTCTGCCTGGAAATTTGTTTATTAAGGTCTTCAAAGAGAAATCTGCAGTGTGGTCATTGGTATTTAAAAAAAGTGACAAAGATCGACCTGTTATGCACATTATAAACTCTCTCCAAAGACCAAGCCAGGACATGTGTTGGACTTTTTTGATTTTATATTAGCTATATATGTAAAAAAAATAGTTTAATGTAGTTTAAATGCCACTGACAGACATGCTGCACACATATTTTCACTTACACACTCTGAGGTAGAAATGCTGGAATTTTACGTGCTAAGGATCTTCTCTAAACTTCACTTGTACTGAATCAAGTACTCAGGATAAATTTGATTTGAATCAAAAATGATATAAATTTGAGGATTGTCAATATCATTCACACAGCTGTAGTGAGTGTTTTCAGAATGTCCATGATCAGGTTTGTGGTAATGAGTCAGTCCAGTGACAGATTTTCCAATCATCACCCGTGCCAAAATGATTATTTTTGTACGTTCACCCGATACACCTTGTGTTTCTCTGCCATAGAAAGGCAACGGATCCGTGCTGCTCTTGCTGTATTTGTCTGCGTGTTTGGCATGCTTTGCAAAATATATTCCTGGAAAAAAACACACACACACACACATGGAAACTCAGGTCAACTTATGAAACTCTGAACAATCAGACGAGCAGAACAATTATTTGTATATGATATGCATAACTTTACATTAACAGACATACTATTACTGTATAATTTTACTTACCTTTCCCATATGCCCTTCCATGTTGTCCAGCTAACCGTAAATCAAAGTTATACTTGCAGATGTTGTCGACATTTCCGTTTTCAGTCCCATGAAAGAGTCTTCGCTCCTCAATATCTTTGATACCGAGAATTCTCATCAACTGCATCTTTTTTCTTTGAGACAAATAAAGAGGAGGAGCTGATTAATTTATTATGGAGGAATGTAATGGTAAGACAGATTGGGAAAACTCAAAGACGTGTACCTACCTGCAAAAAATTTCCCACAGGTCCAAATTTTGTATCCTGCTGATTGACACGATGGATCTGTCAAGCTGCCCATCGTTCTTCACATAACTGGCCACACACTTGTACTCTGGGGTGAGTTCACTCAGAGGGATTAACTGTAAAATATATAAGAAAAAAACATAAGTGAAAACTTCACTTAGATAACTTAAACATAAAAATTTGTGATTTGTGTTTTTTTGGGGGTCAGCAAGAGTAAAAAAGTGGCAAATCTTTTAACTCAGTAACAATTTGTATAAGCTAACAGTTAGCAAGAATTACTTTTTGTGTTACTGTATTTGGCACGTTAAAACAAACTAGTTTATGGTTAACTAACCGTCTACGATGTTGCTTAGCTCCTAACGAATCTTATAATAACTCTTATTTAACATTAGTTCCTGTCATATTAAGCTGCTCTTTTGAACCTTAACATCTCAAAACCACTCACATCACAGGAAGAACTTTCTGTTTCCTGGGTCACTATTTTGCTTTACTGAATACTTCCAATAGGCCCACATTTCTGTCATTTTTACCTGATATGGACAAGTGAGATCAACCTTTTCCCAGAAAACAGGAGCAGTATTGTAGCAGGGACATCTGTGGGACAGGAGAGAGTTAACTGGTGTGCATAGCTCTTACTTTCAGTTTCTGTTTTGGAAAAACGTTACCGACAGTACTGACAGTACACGACTTATGGTTGTAAGAATGAAATATCTATTATGTAACCATTCTATAAGTCTCATTTCACCTTCTGTCAAAGTTGTGGCCCCGTTGGACTTTCCTTTGCCTTCCTGTAACGAGGTCAGTCTGTAACATCACTGCATTAAAACACAGAAATTGAGTGAGCCAAGTGTTCGCAGGTAAATGAGGACATAACAACAAGGGAATGCAGTGACATACCTGAAAAATCGATCTTGCTGCGACATTTGAATGAACATGCATTTATAACCCCCTTTGAATTTTTTAGGTAGTATTTTTCAATATCCTCACTCCTAAGAGGGTTATCAGGGTCCTCCTGGGGGATGGACAGAAAGTAACCTACAAGTCAGACAATCTGCTCTTTTTTAAGTTTTTGTAAGGTAATAACTTCACAGTGAAATTAAACAATGTCGAAAACAGTTCACCTCAAATCTGTGCCACCTGCCACAGTCTGCTAAGTAACACCAACTCCATGGGGTGTCGGATGTGTCCATTGCTTCCATTTCTTCATCCGCCCACATCATTGTGATCAACAGAAATGTAGCCAAGTAACTTTAAAACAAAAAAAAGCTAAATAAATATATATGCTTTAGTATTGTTCTTCCTCACTCTGGCTTACTGAACCTGCTTTGAGTGTGTGATTGGTTTTCCTCATTCTTATTATTCAAGTATCATGTGCAGCTACTAGTGGGAGGGGCTATCTTCACATAAAAACAGCTGAAAGAGCACATGACGTTGATATTGCCACAATATATCTTCTCTATAATCTTCTCCTCTAAAATTGATAATTTAACAGACTTGTTTTTAAAAGTTTATTAGTTTTATGCAAATTACAGAAACACGTGTGGATTCATACACTCCAACACTCACACACACAGCTGTAGCATCAAGACTGAGGACATCAGGTTTTTTTCTCACTTATTTGCATTTATTATGAAATGCAAGAGTTGCTTGAGGATCCATTCTTGTATTGTTACACCACTTTGTGGCAAACGAAGTGCTCTTTTTTTTTCCTCCTTGCTCGAACGTACACACAAACACAATCATACAATGAATTCAACAACAAACACAACAAAGCAATATTACAATAAGTGGTTAATTTTCATTACAGTACTTTACATGTGCTGGCTACATTCTTAGTTTGGATAAATTTACACAGAGTTTGAAGAAAACCTGCTCACTCTTTTGAAAAGAAAGATGTTTGCAGGCGGCGGCATCACTCTTGGATGGTTTTAAGCCAAATGTGATGCTGTAACTGATCTGCTTTTGGTTTGGGTTGAACTAAAAATATTCAACCTCGGTCACTGTCCGGTCTTTATGAAGACCGAAGTCGACTGTCAGACAAAAATTAACACAAACATATTGCTCAGGGAGGGACAACAGGTGAACACGTCATCACAAGTTTATGTCACTGTGACACAATTACGAAACCTTTCATGGAAAGGGGGGGAAGTGCACTGATGTATGGATAAAAAATATAGAGGTAGAAGTGTTTCGATGTAAACAAACAAAGAAAAATAAAACAACATAAAATCCATGCCTACACAAACCATACATTGTACTAAGTACACACAGATGTTGATGTCACGAACTGACAGATCAGGGTGCTTTATGAGTGTGCAGGTACATGTAGTGGTTTTTGGTTTTGTCATATGAAATTATGGCGACATGACTTGTAAATAAGCACATGCGTGGCACCGTGGACATAAGGGAAGGGCTGTGGCCAATGGCAGGATTTCACCTATAACCTACAGGCTGCAAGTGGCACTCATATTTGAAACAACTGTGCACAGATATTAAACAAGCAAGCGCAGATTCTGCATTTTATACAAAATTGCCACAGAGACTGATCTTTAGTAAGATATATCATCCTTTTTTAAGTCACAGTAACATCCATAAGAGCCTCAGTGCAGTATAAAAACTGTACACAAAGCCTTTACTGTCTTCTTGATTCCCTAATTTCCCCAAAGGCACTTTAGATGACTCATGCTCCAGTTAGGCCTGGATCTGACTCAAAGAAAAAGCGAATGTCCCTCAAGCTTTTTCCATTCCATCCGTCATCTGATTCTGTAATCAAAGTATTTCCATGTTTGAGATCCAGCCTCAATAAAAGAAAAGTCCACATCTTCTTGTTTCAGGCTTCAGTAGAACTCGATCAGATACTCTGGGTAAATCTGATTGCTGTCAAAAATGACATAAATCTTTGGATTGGCCATGTCGTCCACACAACTGTCATAAAAGTTGGTGAAGCTGGCATCCTTTGAGGGAGGTCTGCAGTACATGGGATGACCGACTGTGTATTCCCCGACCAGCACTCTGGCCAGGAACATGGTCTTGTAAGGCGGTTCACTAGCAAATATCGGTGGGGCAAGTCCATGTCTCTGCAGGGTGGTGTTGTGCTTCCCTGTGGTGTGACAGAATTTACTAGAGTATTTGGCATCCCTGGCAAAGTAGCTCCCTGCAGGATGAAAAAAAAAAAAAAAAGTTAAAATCAGAGCAAAAAGGGTGAAGTAATTTGTGTCATGGTTTAACGTCACAACACAAAAGGATCTACCTTTGCCATAGACATCACCATGGCTTCCTGTCAGACGCCAGTCAAAGTTAAAAGTACATATAGCTTGTATGTTGCTGTGTCCTGTGCCATGAAACAGCATTCGTTCCTCAATATCCAATGTGCGCTTGACTTTTCGCAACTGTGTTTTCTTCCTTAGGGGAGAACCGAGGAATGACAACAACACAGAGTAGCAATCACTTTGTTACAAAGTGTATTTTCAAGCCACAAAGCGCTATAAACTATAATATGACTGACATGGAAATGTGAGAAAGCTCTTTACAGGGCTTCATTTTACTTATTTTCTATAACAGAAACAGAGCTTTTTCTTTTATTGAAGCTCAGAAAAGTGTCAAAAACAACAGAATCCTCTGCTACCACAGCTGAGCACCTTGAATATTGTGCAGTCCAATCTAACAATACAATAATTATCTACCTGCAGAAAAATTCCCATAAGTCCAGGTTCTGAATCCTCTGAATTGATTTGATTGGATGATCCATAGTCCTTTCATACAATCGTGCAACTTCTTTAAACTCATAAGTGTCTCTTCCAAGTTGGATGAGCTGCCAAAACACAATTACAAACGGGCGGGGCAGGAAAAGCATGGGTAAGTTACAGTGTTGAAGACAAGTTGGGAATGATTTTTAATTACAATGTAGAAACTTTCATATGCTGTTTAACACTTTCTAGGACCACTGATGTGTGTGTCACAGTTGTGTGTTGTTGTACTGACCTGGTAGGTCTCATCTGTATTAATTCTCTCCCAATGACAGGGAACAGGCAAGGCAAGATTATCACATATAAACCTGACAGAGTATTCAAAGGAAAGAGAAGAAGAACAGCAGCATTAGACTGGTTTCATTTGCGCTCTGTCAATACACCAAAATTAATGAGGAAAAGCATGCAATTAAGAAAAAAAATCTTCTAGGATATTTATGCATGATGCAGAAATCCTGTTTTATCTGCTCCTTATGTTTTTGAGAGACCAACATTTAAAGAAGCTAACTGTTAAGGTGATAGGAATTTAGGTTTTATATCAAGGTTGACCCTTTGCTTGAACCACAATATTTTGTTTAAAGCATGATCTCCTTCTTCACACCTCAGCCTGCTCCCTCCTCACACCTTTTCTTTGTTAGATGAGGGGATATATGGATGGGATACTGTGGATGTCATCAAACTCACCTGAAACCAGTTGCAGAGTGTAGGGAGCGTTTGATTGGCCGCTGCTTACCTGTAGTTACATTTATCTGCCGCATGACTGGTGAAGAAATTAATAAAGGTTAGAACCACAGGAGCTGATATTCATGCACAATCATTATTAAACAAGATTAATTCTGGTTCAAAATCCTACCTGAGAAGTCCAGTCTGTAGGTGTACTTCGCTGTGTAGAACTCCATGACACCTCGTTGGTTTCTGTTGTAGCACTGTTCAATCTGAGCACTTGTCACAGAACAAGCTGCACTGGGGTCAATCTGACAGGAAAAAGGGGAAAAATAAATTAGTCTGATGTAGAGTTGAAATTATCAGTCTATTGATCAAATAGCTGACTGACAGAAAACTATTTAGATAATAAAATAATACAAAATAATTTAAAAAAAGAGAGAAACATTTGTTAGTTCCAACATTTTCTTTATGAGTGTGTAGTGTGTAGTTTTTGTCATTGGTCACATAAAATGAGTAATTTAAAGAAATCAGATTTAGCTGAAGACATTGCATTGACAAAAAAAATATTACATTATCTGCAGATTTATTCATTTTACATTAATCAGACATGGTCTTGAATAGTTGTTTGATCTGAAAGCAAAGTTAAAGAAAGTTACACATTATTTCCCCTCACATTATGGTTATTCTTTTTTTTTGTTTTGTCTGTCAAAATAAAAAATTCAACATACAACATGTAATTAACATCAAGGCATGAAGAAAAAAGGATGAAAAGTCTTACAGTTATTGGCAATTTGGCTAGACAAATAACTAACATTTTTTTCTTGCAAACCACTACACCTGGGAATTTTATTGAAACTCAGCCAAGAAGAAATATTAAACCCTGCACACTTTAGTTGTTCTTTGAGACAGAACAAAGAGGCAATGGGAGGGGAAGTAAACATAAAGCCTGTGAGAGAGTGCATTTGTGGTGTGTGAGGTTGTCATGTCCTGTGGACTAACCTCAAACATATGCCACACTCCACACTCAGCCAAGTAAAACCAGCACCAGTTGGGCTCTGAGGTGTCCATCTCCTCAGTCTCAGTGGACTCCTCCTCTGAAGATCTGACGGCTAACATAGCTAAATCTGGAAGTAATGAGTAAAAAACGCGAAAACACTTAGCAAAACTGCAACTAATATTAAAAAGAGTAAAGGGGGGAATGGTTTTGTTTTATTCGAGGGACAAACCTAACGATATAAAGATGTTTTTAAAGTCATGGTCGTCAGGGAATGTCATCCTGTAAACATATTAAAAACATGACAGGAAATGCCATATCGAGCTAGCTATCATTAACGGCTGCCGCACCCGACTCTTGGCAACTCTACGGGTGTCTTACCGGGTGTCAGCCTGTCTCTAACAGGGTCCCTGTGCATTTCGGGATATTTCTCCTTCATACATTATGAATAAATCACCCCAAAAATCACAGACTCTGAGGAAAAATGGATGACTAACGCCAGCTACATGACATTTTTCGTTTTCCTATTCGTTGTTTACTTTTATTTCCTGGTCCGTCCCTCGCGAAACGTCAATGCGTCATGTGATATAACCCCGCCCTCTTAACTCCAGCAACTATCGCCCTGAGTTTGTCCTCGCAGGTGAAAAATCTGTCCAGAAACAACATCTGCAAGGTAGGCAATTTCAACGAAGACTTTTATATTTAATAGGTAGATGTCTTTATTAGTAACCATGATAAATATTTTGGTAAAATGTTGAGGTAGTCGCCCTGTATTAACAGAAATATTGTGTCCTTAGTTCATGTTGGCTGGAGCAAGAGAATTACATAGGGAACATTATTGATAAAAAAGACTAAAAGGTTAAACACGATTTAACTTACAACTGAAATTGGTTTGTTGGCTGTATGGAGTAAGTTTTTTTTTTTTTTAAAGATAGAGAGTTAAAACTTGGGGTAGATGGTGGTTCGATTACTGCTACTGTAGTCTGTAGTTTTCTTAAGTTTTTAAGTTTTAACACTATGCCATATAATGTACATCTTTACCTCGCTACCGCCATACTGTTATTATAATTTATTGCATGTTATATTAAAATAACTTTGCATATTTACATTTAACATGGGACTACGGAACTGCTTCGCTCATAATAAGATGCATTAGACCTACTTACACATCGGTACCTCGAAGAAAATAATTATCCACAACATAAAAAAGAGTATATAAACGTATTCCTTTAACCTCACTGATCCTTTAAAATGTTTTACTCACAATATTTCTGTTAATTTACATGCACGATTGTTATTTTTAGGACTACTCTCATTATGTTTTAAACAGTCTGGTGTTAAAAGTTGTCCATGGGAACAGCCAGCATGTGTGTGTGTGTGTGTATGTGTATGTTTTTGGTGTCGTGCAGGACACACCCCTATTTAGAATAAAGCTTTTCGCCAAACTTCGCTCAGTCAGTAAAGGAATTTCATTCTCGGAGCCCACTTCGCGCTCACGGGTGAGTTGCATGAATTAAAAACTTTTAAAGAAACTAGAATTTTATTATTCCTCATGATGTTGATGTGCAGGTTTTTGGACAAGTTTAAACGCATGTCAGTCGATTTTTATTCTTTTGCATATAAGGGCTTTTTTATTTTGACTTAATCAGTGATGAAAACTTAAATACATTGCAGTGTGAGCGATGAGAATAAATATGGGATCAATTAAACTGTACAGCTTTTGCTCAATAGGCTGCCTTCATACACGGAGGAGGCTGTCGGGATTTGCATTCCCCATGTGTTAATTATGTGTTTGCATACAACAGACTGAGACCATGTCTGACGAAACAGCCAGAGGGGCTCCTGCTAGATACCCCGGGCCAGATAAAGGGATTCCTGAGGAGGGGGTTCAGCCTAGGAGGAAATGGGCCAATAACAGAGAGTTTCTGCTGTCCGTGGCTGGAGGAGTCATTGGCCTCACACATTTTTGGCGATTCCCATATTTGTGCTATAAGAATGGAGGAGGTGAGGGACCAGGTTTGGACATATGGGGGATTTTTGTTGGCTGTTATATAGAATAAATGACTGCTGAGGCTAAATAAAAACATTGTGGAAAGACTCATAACATCATTTCACAATATCTCATCTGAGCACAATTCAGCATAGGTTCACATCTCCTTTATAATTCCTTTGGCAGACCCTTTGAGGC
The DNA here is from genome assembly GCA_029814765.1 of Acanthurus leucopareius. NCBI lineage: Eukaryota > Metazoa > Chordata > Actinopteri > Acanthuriformes > Acanthuridae > Acanthurus > Acanthurus leucopareius. The sequence goes on along the minus strand of JAQMCX010000037.1, from coordinate 6,135,344 downwards.
TTTTCCATAACAACATAGAAAATTGTGTAATCTTATTTGAGTTTCTCTCATTATAAATCATCTCAGTCAGTTCTCAGCTGATTTACTTTATTGTGTGTTCGTCTGTCAGCGTGTGGCGTGCAAACATTTGTGGAGCTCCTGCCTTGCATCACAATCACATGACTCTTCTTTGAACATCTACATTTGCAGTTGTCTTCTTCATCCCGTATTTTATATTCCTCGTCCTCTGGGGTTTTCCTATGTTCGTCCTGGAGATGGCGTTGGGCCAGTACACCAGTGAGGGTGGGGTGACTGCTTGGAAGAAGATATGCCCCATGTTCAAGGGTAAATGAAGGGCTCAGACAGAGCTTTGAAGAATTACACAAGAGTTAGTCATGAGACATGCAGGAAATGCATGTTTTTAATTATCCTTTCTTTATTGTGACTGAAGAAATGCAGCATTTGGTAGATGCATGTATATGATATTAATTTGTAATGTTCCTTTCTGAATCCTTCAAGATAAAAAGATGGCACAAATATTTTTTTCTAGAATTTTCTGTACCCATAGAGGTATTTTCTGGGGACAGTTTGAAAGCTTGTTTTTAAATCCGATGCAGAATCTTTACTGAAAGTTTAGGAGTGGTCGACCTTTAATAATAGCTCCCTCGTACATCAACTGTCAAGGTAATTTTCATAATCCTTAAGCACTCAAAAACCACCTGCCTGTCTCTTACACTAGGGGTCACCACAGGACAACATATAATGGAAGAGAACAGTAGCTAGCTAAACATTTAAAAAGTCCAGTAGTCTAATTTACACTTAAAAAACTTTAAAAAACTGCACAATGCAAATACACGTCGAAAACTATGGGTCACTATGTTATTATGCATAGTAATAATCAGCAAATAAGATGCAATAAACCTAATAAGTTTGCAAACCTACTTTAGCCTGATAGACTAGACAACTAGCCAGTGGATCGAATTATTTACATCCTGATTTTACTGTACATGCTTGTGAAATCTGTTCAAATCTATTAAATGAACAGTAATAGTTTACTTTTGCACACATTGTTGGCTATTTTTCAGCCTCTTTTATTCGTGTAGTGTACGTTTTAGGTCCTCAGATCAAATATTTTCATGATTTCTAATGTCTCTTGGGTGCCTATGCATGCATACCTAAGTTTGCAGTTTGTTTTAGTTTAGGAGACTGGGAACCAAACTGGCACCCTGAGGTTTATAACTGTTGCGGAAAACCGAAGACAGCAGCCAGAAGCTTCCAGTAACTGTGCCAAAAAATCTCCTTTGTCCTGCAGGTTTGGGAATTGCATCCCAATTGGTCTTGACCTATGTAAACATCTCTCACTCTATGGCTTTGGCCTGGATTATCTTCTACCTGTATAGTTCCTTTAAAGACCCTCTGCCCTGGTCCACATGTGACAACGTGTGGAACACTGGTGAGACAAGTTCTGTGAAAGAGTCCACGCTGGCTTGTTTAAAAGTCTAAACACATCTTTCAATGTGCGTCATCCAACTCACCTTCTTTTCTCTTTCCACGACTTAGAATTATGTCACAGACCCTATAGCGTCTTTGGCAACCCCACTTTGTATCACCCCGACTCTGACTGGTCATTCCTGAACAACGTCACCTTGACAGACTATTCTGAGAATATCTCGGGCATGTAAGTTGCATCTTTATTATCAAGCTTTACCAGCTAAACTATCTCAGTCTATAGTTTTGTCTCATATACTGAATGCACAGCATTAACTTATCATACAAAGACACTGAAATATTAGATAAGATGCAGCAACTTTAGGACACTCCTGTGCTTTTGTGTTTTAAGAGCAGGATTGTTCTTTCTGTTACTGTAATAAAACACTATCAATTGCAGCTTTAGGACAGTTGGAGGTGAAGAGAACACCAATAAATCTGTAAATGGCTTATCAGGCTTAAAAAGTGCGGTGCTAAATGGAAGAAAAATGGCATGATGAAGCAATAGTCTTGCATTCTCAGAATTTTACTAATTTGCTTCTTGCCAAGAGTCAGTTTAGAAGTTCACTAGCACTGACAACAAGCTGCAGCCAGAAGGCCGTTAGCTTAGCTTATGCAAAGACTGGAAACAGCTCACTTGGATCTGTCTTAAAGAAAAAAAAACTGTGCTTATTCTGTTTAACTCAACTGTTTTTAAGCAAGAATTGAATGTAAAGTGCTAGAAACATTTATTTAGAGATTATTGATTAGTCTAAAGTTGAAACAGAGTTCAATTATTTAGAAATTTTTGTTTGATTTGAGTTTTTTTTTTTTTTCATAATTTCAGAAATGAAACTGATTTCAACCTGAATGGCAAGCCATCAGAAGAGGAGTTCTGGATGTGAGAAACACAGACACACACACACACATTCACACACTTCTCAAACAAAGCTTTAATGGTACTATCATTGTCCCCTGTGTGCTTTTTCCGTGGGTGGGACATATCACATCAATGACTCTGAAATACAAAAAACCTTAAGAGCTGAGTAACCACAATAGTAACAGTGAAGCAACAAAAGTTAAACCAAGGCCACGAAAACACAGCAGGGAAGAATAAACTGCTTACATTCCTCAGAGGCCACAGATGACTGACCACGCAGCCTTATACAAAATCCAACTTTACTAAAAACTAGTTTTCACCCTGCTTTTTTTTCTCTCCCCTTCAGGTTGTTTCGAAACACAGCTGCTGCTCTTCACATGATAATCTCCTGATTTAGTATGAGAACAGACATTGAGAAATCACTCAGCTATATGCAGCTATGCTACATAATGAAAACAACATGTGCTCTTTTTTTCCCCCCGCAGCTCTTTATTATAGAAACTGAAGCTGTCCAAAACAAAGTCGGACATATGTGAAGTGTCTGTATTTATGATGCAGATGTTTTGGCCCTTTTTTTGTGGTATTTTAATCTGTTTCAAATGTTATGGACACAATAAAAAGACATATAGGTTTTGGTGCATTCTTTCAGTGTGTTAAGTCACAACACATTTGTAGCAGGCTGTGATGTGTGTTCGCAGCGGAAAAAAAAAAAAAAAACGCTTAATAGAGAAAGGACAAAGTGTGCTTGAATGTTTATGTGCAGCCATTATTCTGCATGTGTTTTGCAGAGCATGCAGTTATGATTATGTGATAATGAGTCTGATCTTCTCTCCACAGGAACCGCGTGTTAAGAATCTCAGATGTCATGTCTCTGACCACGGTGCACTGGGACATGGCTCTGTGTCTCCTGATTGCCTGGGTTTTGTGTTACTTATGCCTCTGTATGGGAATCAAATCCATGGGAAAGGCAAGAACCCTTTTAACATACATGTACAGTACTGTCCGTCATAATAGATCACTTTCCCTTAAGTTAATCCATTCTCAAACAAAATAAATGTCAAACTTGAGGTTCTACTAAATCAAATGATGTATGACACTTGATGCTGACTGCTGGAATAGGTAAATAATTACAAAATAAATCATGACAGTCAAACTTTCTTAGGTCTTTAAGGGTCAATGAAATTGTTTCAAAAAAGAGGATCAGGAGCAGCTCAGTGGTCAAAAGATTAATCGATGGGGTCCAAAGATAATTGACTTGGGATTGGGATGAAAAAGATCCTGGTCTTGGATGACAGCTTTTTAGACTTTTCTGCGATCTTTATAAAAGCTTATGCACATTAGCTTTTGCAATTGAATGTTAATTTACAAATCTGTTGTCAGTGTCATGAACAAAACTCTAAAGCTTCAAACTATTTGGTACAATCCCAGTAAAGAGTGAGTGTTTGTGTGCACATATCAAACGATAACCTACCTTAACGTTTGCATGTTTGTGTTTGTGTTTGTAGGTGGTGTACTTCACTGCTACGTTTCCCCTCCTGTTGCTGTTCATCTTCTTCATCCGTGGAGTGACTCTCCCAGGAACTGCTGAGGGACTGATAGCTTACCTGTATCCTGACTTCGACAGGATCGCTGATCCAAATGTAAGAACTTACTGTCATAAAAGCTGAATTATTCCACTGGTAACACAATACACAGTGAGATACACCAAAGCAAACATATTAGCAAAGAGTCAGTGCCATTACATTACAGCTCACCACATTATGTCTTTACAGCTTAGTCTCAAAACCAACCACAGCACCATCTGTCTCTTTATTTCCCAATACTTCATTCTCTGTTAGATTCCTCCAACTTCTTACAGGATGAATGCAGTATCCTGTTACCCCTTCTCCCCACACACACACACACTCTCTCTCTCTCTCTCTCTCTCTCTCTCTCTTTGCCTTGACTCATGTTTCCGGTCCCGAGACAGAGTCTTAACAAGAAAAGCAAACCAAGATGCTTTTCAGTGAGAAGTCTGTCAAAGAAAACTTTCCCCCTGAGTGCACTGTAACATCACACAGGAGTAAAAAAAAAAAAAAAAGAAAGTTCTCTCCATGTGGAGTTTCTCACACATTTTGAGGGTGTGTGTGCCTCGTAAAAAAAGTCAGCTTTAAGTTGAAACCCAAGTTTGTAATTTAACATCACTGAAAATTACATTAAAATGTTCTGATCTGTTTTTCACACAGCATAATGATGTCATTTCTACACTGAATGGGGAAACAGAGGGTGAATTCTGGATTATTTGGCATGCTTTTGCACAATGACAGCATCTGTTTCTGCAAGCAACACTGACTTAAGACAAGGGGTCTTTCTTAATGGTTAGCCTCTCTCCTCTTCCTCCCTCTGCTTCGCTCTCTCTGTCTTCCTGTCACTCGTGAAAGTTTACAGCATGACTCCCAGCCTGAGGGTTCAAATGTGATCACTGGAGGGTTAAGCCTTAGGACTTGTCTTTGTGTGAGGCGGGGGGTCACTTCCTCTTCCTCCACAGGCTTTGAACGTGCATGCTTGCATATGTCGGTGTGAACTTTCCTGTGAGTGGTGAAGAAGAAATATAAATCTGGACCTATTAAGGTTGATGTTGCGTGAAGGTTAGAAAGGGGCCCCTTTTCCATGTTTTGTATGATGGACTGGATTCCTTTTTTTCCATTCTCATATATCTTGGAACTAAATTAAAGTATCTGATCATCTCGCCCTTTCTTGTTAGAGTTATAAGATAACAAAAGGCTGCTACTCATCTCTGAACAGCTCTTCACCATAAACGGAATCTTAGTTTGTAATCATGAAAGGAAGCAAATGGTGAGAAAGTTATGTGGAGTGATGCTGAACACAGGTGAAAGCACTTTTGGGTCAGAAAGCTTAGTTATGCAATACCAGATGCTCGTAAAAACAGAAACGAAGGCAGATCTGTTTCTAATGAGTCTGACTCTGTCATGCAAGTGCCTGTTTTTCCTGCAACCACAGAGGAAATAATAATGGAGTTCTGGCCTGCATCTGGGGTCTGATGTTTTCAATGTGCATCTGTGCACATTGGACCATTAAACAGCATTTTGTCTTCAATGAGTCTGTTGATGTGCATGTGTGAATCTGAAGGCCAGAGGACTTCAAAATAAAATGAACGCTTTTAAGAACACAACAGTTCCCTCTTTGTCTGGTGTCAAAAATATAGAGATTCTCTGTGAAAGACTTAATGCCTTCAAACTGTGAAAAACTCAATAAGTTGAGAAAACTCATATATTTGTCTTCACCAAAATTCAAAAGTTTAAGTCTATTCCGAAGCTTTAAATGAACTAATCCAAAATTTTTGTTAACCCATAACCCGTTGGGATACTTTACTTGTTTCTTTTAGAAAAACTGAAATCTTAAACTTTAGAAACAGAAATTATGTAAACTAAAACATAACCTGATTTGTCATTATGTTGCTGGAAAAATTACTTAAATCAGAAAATATTAAATTGTTAATAATAATAATTACGAGCCGTTTTCTACATCAGGTTCCCATCTTTTTGACATAAAAAATATTTTTTTCTAAAACATTGAAATATGACAACAAAAACATAAGACATGTTTTCTTATTTTTTTATAATGAATGTAAAGTAAACTATCTTGACAAAAAATTATAGTTCTTGCATTTTTTTTAGTTTATTTCACAACTTGGGAGTTTCAGTTTGACTTAAAATTCAAAAATGTGGTGACGACAGTTGCCTTGAAATTTTGAGTTTTCGCAATTTTGCCTTATTTTTTTTTTTCCAGTGCATTTCTTACCCTCAGCTGGGAAATAAGTCAGACCCGCTGTGGGGCCAAAGCTGAGGCCTGTACATTGCTTTGGAGTCCTGCCAGTTCTGTCTTGTAGTGGGCGACTAACAGCACTGCCGGTGCTGCTAATTCTAACCAGATGCTGGCTAGCGAGGGCCCGCAGACAGACATTCCTGTAAACAAACCCACCCACACTCACAAACCTGAATGATTGCAAACACAACTCATAAAAAGAGGGCACTCTGTTTGCATGATGTGCATTTCAACACATATTCAATGACGTTGCATCTATAAGGCTGTTTCTTATTGTGCAGACCATGGATCTTGGTGGGGTGGCTATCTTATCTATACATAGCCATACAGTGGGTCTTTACAGAGAAACTTCCCGGGTTGGCAGCCCATCGAGATAGTTAAGCAGTGGTCTCCAATGAGTATAGAACCTGTCGGATGAACCTCTAAGTGAGAATTTGATCTTTTCCAGTGGTTAATAGTTTTGATCAAAGATTATATATTGCTCTGTGAAGAAAGAAGGTGATGGAAGGCAAATGCTCTGGGTTACTTGAACAGTGTCAACCTTAAAGGTTAAAAAGGTTTAATATTCAGTTTGTCATCCACTGTAGGCCTGGTATGATGCAGGAACACACACGATCTTCTCCTACAGTATTTGTATTGGAGTATTGACCTCTCTGGGAAGCTACAACAAGTACAACTACAACTGCTACAGGTCGGTGTCTTTACACACAGAGAAGTCTCTCTTGGTACATAATAAAATTCACATGCTCTTTGACAGTGCAGCTTGTTCTTGTTCTGGGTGTGTTGCAGGGATTGCTTGGTACTGTGTGGTGTCGGCACTGCCATTAGTATATTTTCAGGTTTTGTTGTGTTCTCGTTTGTGGGATTCCTGGCACATGAACTAAACGTAGGGCTGCCCGAAGTTGCTTATTTTGGTAAGTTTATTCCTCCCATTTCATCACCTGCATCTGTTATCTGCGACTGTTTAGCTGCAGAAACCAGTGATTTTTGTCATGAATTAATCTTCCAATTATTTGTCTAATAATCAGTTAAACCTCTCGTCAGTGAAATGCTCATTATAATTTCTAACTGCCCAAGGTGATGTCTACCACCAATCAAAAACCTCTATTAAGTTTAGTATCATTTATGACAAATTTCACATTTTTGAAGAAAGACAAATAATTGTGTTAATAGTTGTTTAATTTTCAATTGATTTAAATATTTGATTCATTGTTACAGCTTTAATGCAATGTGGGTTTAATTCTGCCAGTTTTAACAACGACAAACAATGTCCACAAGGTGGCATCTAATGCCCATCTACTGTTAAATTATTTGACTTGGAAGTTTCTTACTTGTGGGCCATGGCATGTTTTTAATATTGTCAGTCAGTTTTTCTTGTTTCTTTGCTTCTTTTAACTTTTAATCCTGTTTTTTGGAGAGCAGATGTCAACTGCATCTCTGCAAGAAGAGCACAATGCAAACAAAGCTATTCTTTGTTCCTCTTCAAAATAAATGTATTTATTTTTCTCACTTTTTCTAAAACTTTAGGCTTTTCCTAGTGAAGTGCTGGAATCTTCCACCTCTTCAGATTTCTTAAAATCTTTCAAATAATAACAATTGAAAAAAAATAACGATGCACAACTCACATCATTGCTAAGACCTTTGATGAGAGGTCAGAAAACACAAGCCAGAAATGTTTGCAGCATCTGTCTTAATAAACCTTAAATCCCTGGTTGTGAAGATTGTGTTGATGGATGCATTCACATGCTCTTCACAGGTTTGGGTACGACTTTTCTGGCCTTTCCAAATGCTTTGTCGAGGTTGCCTGTTTCATCCTTCTGGGCTGTGCTCTTCTTCCTCATGGTGTTTTTCCCGGCTCTGAACTCTCAGGTATTCTATCTGACACACTGAACGAAGACTTTAAGCATTATATTATAGACATAATGTAAACGAGCAAATATGTTTCACATCTGTCGTCACAGTTTGTGTGCATGGAGAGTTTGGCCACAGCCATCGCAGACATGTCTCCACATCACCTGAGGAAGCCGGAGAACAGAGAGCTACTGGTCCCCTTCATCTCCATCGCCTGTTTTCTTCTGGGGCTGCCATTAGTCACCGATGTAAGCAAAAGAAGAAAACCAGATTACAAAAATATAAAGAGAGCACTACTGATTATGCTCCCATTATTTTTTCTGTAAAATCAGTGTTAATAACGACTTCTTTTTTGGCCCGGATGAGCTGTTTGCATGACAGGTTAGACATAGCAAAATGCTAATTTAGCTAATTTCACCATTCATTTCAAAAAGTCACAATACATTTTTTTTTTCTCTGCTCATGTTTCAGGGGGGGATAGTCCTCTTTTATGTGATAGATATCTTTGGTGCCTGTGACTCCACCATCTACATCATTGCCTGTGTGGAGAGCATTGCGATTGGCTGGGTGTATGGTAAGGTTGTCATCACCGCCCAGTGTAACGACTGCTGCACTGCTCCTCAAAACAAAAGCAAATTCACTAACTTTAAATAGTTTCCAAAAAGTTTCTTAAAAAATATGTTCAATTTAAATATCTAAAGCTGTTTGCTTTTTAAAGTTTTGCTATCTACTCAGTATCAACATCATCAGTGTTGCGTCGCACTCACAGGAGCTACCGAATAAAACTTTATTATATTTTTTTAAAGCTCATGAGATCCCAGCAGCAGCAGCAGCATTTGTTTCATCAGTGTAATCAGCTTACTGCATCTGTGTAATCTTATCTGTAAGGAACCAGCTTCTGATAAAAACTCGACACTCATCTTAGTTTTATCCTGAGTTGCAATGAAATAAACTAAACAAAAAGGGACATTTTGATGAGATTAATTAGATAGCAAGGTTCTGTGTTAACTTTTTTCAGCAGAATTTGTAGAGGGAGTTTTCTTACTTTGTATTCACACCACTTAAATTGTAGACACTCTTCTGAGACAACACTTTCCCTCTATATTAACCAAAAAGTTCACCCTCACCCCACATTTTTTATCAACAAGGGAATTAACTAAAATTAAAAGGATCAAAGTTGAATTTTAAAAGAAAATATAGGTCACACACAGACGGTCCTTACATTATTTTTGAGATTTTAAGTTCAGCCAATAGCATTTACAAACTTTTGTTTATGTCATTCTTATTTTTCACTTCAAATTTTTCCTTCAGTCTTCCACAACACTCTTGCAGTGGCTCTTTACCCCACCAGGGGGCCCACACCACAGTTTGAGAACCACTGTTATCTACATAGAATTTACATAATTTGACAATAATCTCTTGTTGTAAATTCTCATTACAGTGAACATTATAATTAACTGTATTTGTGCAATAACAACACTGATCTTGAACGCAGTATCACGGCTGCCCTTCATTGTACTTTCATTGTACATTCAATTTAGTCTATTTTTTTACTACTTGTAACTAAATTGTAGATATACACAGATATATATTCTTTCTTTCCTATTGTGTAATTATTGTATATTTCTTGTTATTTTGCACCTTCTCTGTTTTTTGCACTGTTTGTGAAGCTGCTATTTTTAATTTCGTTGTGCCTTTTTGGTATAATGACAATAAAAGGAATTCTGATTCTGATTCTGATTCTGAAGCTGCACCGTTCAGACATGTACAGTGATTAGTCTCTATTTGTTGACTGCTTTCTAGAGATTGCCTGCCGTTGTCTGTTAGCTTACAGGTAAAAAACAACACTCAAGAAGACACAAATGATCCTGCAGTTACACCTGATTAAGTTTCACAAGGCAGAAGTTTGCTTGGAGGGATCAAATCTCAATAGAAGCTCTGTATGTAAAAAACAAAGACATCCAGTAAAGCCCTACATTTTAAAACATCCCACTGTTGCATATAAATCTGCTTTGAGTACTGGAGACACTGTAGTTAAACAGTAGCTGAAGCATTATGCAAAAATATTACCACAGTTTATATTATATGCAGAAGAGAACTTAAGTGTGGGGATTTAAATGGTTGCGATATAAATCAACTTTATACCACAGTTATGACAGTTAATGTGAAGCCGATGTGTTTTACAGCAGTGTCTTCTGCAGCCTGGTGGAGAATGAGACGTGGTTTCGCAGCTGCTGGTCTGATCTAAGTGGAACGCTTTAATGTGCTGAGACTTAAGTGATAATGAAAGATTATCAAAGGAGTTTCTTCCTCTCTATCTGTCCACACATTAACCATGTCCCAGAGTGAACCTGCAGCCTGGATGTTGCTAGTGTGCTCAACTAATCTAAGTGTCCCTTTAAAATGTTGCACTACTTCTTCAGGTCTTTTCTGTGGCTCTTGTGATTTCTGTTTTGACAGTTATGTCCCTGGAAGCATATCATGATCGCACAGGTGGACCTGTCATCAGATATATGCTGTACTTGAGTATCTGTTAGTGTGACCGTTGGGGTTCTGGTGTTTACTGTTCTGCTGTTTCTGGTGTTTAAGAACAAAACGACCTGAACTAAAGGACCAACAATCCAAATGGAGCAAAATGTTTGTCCCTGTTGTGCAGTTGTAGTAAAAGTAAATACTTTACTTAAAGGAACAATTATTAATTTCTGCCACTAGAGGTCTCTTTGTGAAAACAATAAAAGCAAAGGAATTTTATGACATCATGAAGCAGCGAGGGATCTTGGGATTTGTTTATTTCACTGTTTAACAGTCATCATCGCTGATTGAAAATCTATCTGACTGACTCAGGCAGAAATGTTTGCGACGAAGTAAAGCAATACAGCTTTATCATGTTATGCTTAGTCACATTTATGAAGACTTTCTGCCTCATGCTGACTGGTGCTTTCCCTGAAGTTAGCCACAGATGACAAAAATATGTATGACTACCTTGAATAAAATAACAGATTTCACAGAATTTGAACATTGTTATTTGGATAATATAAATATATATATTATATATTTTGCATTTTAAGGCTTTTAGATCATTTAAGTTAAACTTATTTGAATTACATTGTAAAAAGTCTGTTAATTAAATCTGCAAAGAAATGCATCATGTTCTAGAAAAACATTGTATGTCATCAGCCTCACTGTCCTGCCATAAATACATACCTCTGTAAAGTTTTTATTAGTAAAACAAAAGCCCTTGTGTCACTGTATTTTCCAAATGGGGCTTTAAACAGTTTATCTAGCTTCATAAATATATTTTCCCCTTCAAAAAAATAACATTTTATCCCTCAGTCTGTGAGAAAAAGTCTAATTCTATGTATAGTATTTACAGTTCAGGAAGAATGTAAAAATTGTAATCTGTATTTAGTGTCTTAAGCTGTCAGCCAAAAGAAAAAAAGATTTGGCCCAGAGATGTAACGGAACTGAAGTACGGAGAAGCATAAAATTAAAATACTTAAGTGAAGTACAGAGTTGTAATTTTGGGCTTATGGAAAGTACCTTAATAAATTTACTGAGTCACATTCCACTGACACTTTTATGACACCTACCTAGTAAAAGTAGCAGCATTTCTAAAGATGTACAAAGACATACAAAGTAGACAATAAATCACCAAGAAAAGACACAATGGATATACTTCCTTTTATCTTCAAAGACTTTATCATCATATTACCTGAATATGTGGCACCTTAAATGTGTTCTAGAAGTAAAGGTGATACCAAAGTTAATTCGGACCGATCCAGGTCAGAGACAGACCTGCTCTCTCAAATCCCACAGCGTCTCCTGGGCTTGTGTATCACAGTGTGCTGCTGCCAAGCTGTCCTCACATGCCCTACCTGACTCACAGGTGGACCAGAGCCAAGACTGACAGACTGCTGGAAGGGAAACCTGCCACCATCTGGAACATCACAGGCTGCCAGTAACAGCCACAGCCAGCTCATAGACAAAATATTACATCCCCTCGCCATCTCTCTTGCTCTCTCTCTCTCTCTCTCTCTCTGTTTCTGTCTGTACATTTATCTATCTATTCATTGTCTAATGACATAATCCTGATTTGCTGAGACTTTCTGAGCCTCATTTTTTACTCAGTTCGCACCTGAACCCCGCTGGATTTACTACAAGATTCATGCAATTTGTAAGGTGAGTTGTGACAGTTTACAGAACACGACTGTATAACATAAAGAGGGGTTTATGGTGGGGAAAACGAAGCTTGCGTCAATTTATATAACAGGAAACAGACGAGGGATCAGGAGTTGTGGTTGTGGTGGTGGTGCTTTGCGTACATTTTGTGTGCCTTTAATAAGACAGAGATAAGAGAGACCTTATTGTTATCAATCCTTATACAGTGCTGTACAGTACATATAGGAGCATATTGTGTTTCTCCTGGTCCCTGGTGCAAAAAAAAGATTGAATACTGCAACTCAACGCAAACATTTAGACTAGACATATGGTGCAGACAAGAGAGTACAAAACAGATACAAAAACAGGATACAAAACAAGATACAGACATGTGGTGAAATGCACAGAACATCTGTAATAGAGTTAAAGTTAAAAAAATATATATATATATATATATATCTCATCTCTTAAAAATCATCTCTCTCTGCTTCTCTCCCGATAGGCCCAGGCATTTTCCCTGATCATCGAATTACATAGTACCACATTTTTTACGGATTACGCCTTTATTTCAAAGGTGACAGCAGAAAATTAGAGGTATTACAGAGAAACAACACTGGCTCTCATGTGATCATATATACTTAGAATCCCGTTATAAGATTACCAAGGTAAATTGAAGCAGATGCTTTATTGTTTCTTCTGGTTTGTGCTCTTTAATTTAAACATCTGTAGACCATCAACTCTATGCATGACCTGGCCAGCGAAGCTGTAAAACAAGTTTCGAAAGAATTATATGTTGTGTTGGAGGATAGTTTTCAGTTTCAGAGCAGTTCAGCCTGTCATTTCACAATCCAATCAGCGTGAGATATTGCCTAACTCTATATTTTTGGGACTGCCAGCAATGCTTAAACGCTTACAATCCTTCAGATACTGGGCTGAAAACACGTGAGGCAAGGGACTGAAAGAAAACTGATGCTGTCATAGAGACTTATTACTACGGTAAATGTCTTAATTTTTTTAAAAAACAAATAAAATAGTTCACAGTTCATCTCTGCACTCTGCTCCACAGCCATTTCTTAAATGTGCATGATGTATTTAGGTAGGACGTGAGTTTGCATGGAAGAATTTTTGAGATTTTGACAGTTGCATTAATAGAACCTGACAAGGTTTTGAACACCTGACTTTTTTGTGCCCTCTGGTGTCAAGGAGCCATAACACATGCAAACACAAACACAAACACACACACGCGCGCACACACACACCCACACGCACACACACACACACACACGCATGCACACACATACACACACTACTACCTTTAGATTTATTAAGCAGTTTGGCGCAGGACAAATTAAAATGTCAAAATGTAATTTTCTTCTGTGACTTGTCACAAAAAAAATGTGTTTTTTTAAATTTCACTGAGGCAATTGGAGTTTATTAAAATGCCCAGAGGTACGAAGTTGCATTAGACAAACTGTCAAATAAGGAAAAAATGAATCCTAACTGAAGCTGGATGTGCTCTTTTTTGCTTCAGTTTTCTACACCAATCAGGTATCTGTGATGTTTAAGGGATGCAGGGTGAAATTTTCATGTCACAAAAAAAGCGAGAAAGCCGTAACGTAATGAGTATAAAACATGCACCATCTGTCTCCTGAGTTGTCTCTGACCAACAGCAGAAATCATGATGACTTCTTTCCCTTGCAAATGAGACTAAAAAAAAATAATCCACTCAAAACATGTGCCGTGGCGGTTTGCTCACCTCAGGAGCCTTTGTGAAATGCAGCCAGGCGTTTGAGGTTTCTAGGTTGAAGTCCTGCCTTGATCCTACAGGGGGAGGTGTTACTCTGCAGGGACTGGAGCACGAGTCTCAGATGAAGGGAAGATGTGAGATGAAGGAGAGGGCAGCTGAGGTGAGTGGCGGGGTGGCAGCCGCAGCCCAAAGCCTCACCACAGCACCAGCAGGGTAATCTAATCGGCTGTTTTAGAGGCTCTCTTGGCCTCTGCATCTCTCTCACTTCATGGGAATGAGAACAGCTCATTCCTCTTTTTTTTAAGTAATGTGCCTCATCTTGGTATCTTAAATAAGGCATGTAGAGGTTGTAAAACAGCTGATAATCACGGCTGGGGTTTTGTTCCCTGCAGGCAGATATGGTTAGTGTTTTTGTGTGTGGGTGATTTGAATTTTTGCTTATCTTGGTAAAATTGTTTTCATATAAGGGATTCTACTTGCTGCAGATATTGTTATTGTACTGCTGGTTTCTAATGATTCCCCTTGTTTACAGACAATTTTACTGCAAGGTAAATGTTACTGGCACACTGTATTCACTTTAAAGTTGCATTTCTTTCATTTCATATGGACCTCCACTCACTGCTGCACTGAGACCTACATCCATACAAAGCTTTAATCATAGGAGCAGTGGCTGATGTTAAAAAAGCAAGAGCTTTCTTGTGATGTCAGTCAATACAGATGAAAACTGGGGCACTCTCATAAACAGTCTTTCAATCAAAAGGCACAGCAATGACAAGTGAAGGTAAAAGCTATTATGCAAGTATATAATATGTCTGCAAAAATTTCTACCAACATAATTACCCCTCATAAAAAGAACAGTGAAATAGTTTAGAAAATAAACTAAAAAAAAAAAAAAAAACATGCACAGAAAATCCACTACAGATAAGAAGTAATACAATCAACAGGGATTGAATCAAGTAATTAAACTGAGGGGCTACAATAAATAATTTCTCATGCATCTTTGCCTTGCCAACAATAAAGGCTATTCAATAATTAGAAAAAAAGTTTTATGAATTGAAAAAATGGTTTTTAATAGGATGAAGGCTTTTATTTTGATGTCAGGGATCATTTGCACAACTTTAAACCGTATAATATTGGTTGAAAAACAATACCCACAATATAATTATCACATAAACATTATCCTTGTCAAACATTTGACAGATATATTTACTTGTAATGTTGGAAGGGTCTATGCTGACTGAGCTGCAGCTTATAAAACTTTTGTCTCAGGGTCATACAGCTGGAAAATTGACCCAAGATAAATTTCCAACTATATAATTATCTTCACACCGATGATTTTAGATGACAGGTTAAGGGTGAAGTTTTTCAAGAGTGGATCAAATTCAAGGTTTAACCAACCTTAGGACCGGAGTGAACACTGCTACATCTGTTTGTCATTGAGTCACAAAGAAACAGCTCAAACCATTTAACACCCTGAGATCTTTGCTGGCACACTCTTAACAAAGAGAAACCCACAGAGAGATAAACTGGGGGCATGTATAACAGCTTACAAGTATGCAACAACTATGAGGAACAGTGCATCAGAGAAATGCCACGATAGATCAGCAATCAGTTGTCATTTGCTTGGGAAAGATTACAAGGCCATCAAGGATGCCTCCACTACTATTCTTACCCAAAGTAACTAGTGCCTTGATAGATTCTTGTTTCTAGTTTCTAGTTTCTGGTTCACTTGATGAAAACGGAACTGTTTTATTTTGCTGAGGAAGATCACAGATATACTGAAAACAGCATTTATGAGAGACTTAAGTAGACATATTTAGACATAGACATTTTTCTATTTGAAAAACAGCATTTATGCAAAACTGCATTTTCAACACATTTTCCAAAATAGGCTGAATAAAAGAAACACTTTTCTATGTACTGCAGTGATTTCAAAAAGTTCCAAAAAGTTCACCAAGTTTAGCAACAATACTAACACTCTAAATTTTATAACATTTATAACATTTATCGTGGACTATTAATTTC
>JAQMCX010000037.1:6026440-6119312 GCA_029814765.1 Acanthurus leucopareius | reverse complement strand
TGAAGCTGCTATTTTTAATTTCGTTGTGCCTTTTTGGTATAATGACAATAAAAGGAATTCTGATTCTGATTCTGATTTGATAAACCCAACAATCTTGTTTTCATCGCAATCATTCATTTAACAAATCAGCTACAGGATGACAGAAATAGAGGAGATGAACCATCTTAAAGTTTATGGAGTTAATCCGAAAACAGATGGAAAATTGCTCCATCTACTGGACTGAAATCAAAACACCTTACATGTATATTTTCTTTTTTTTATTGTATTGTTTATTTTCTCTTCATATGTGTCAGCATCGTTCCAGGTTTTCTCTTTCCTCTCTGCATTTTGTTGTGTCCATAAGTCTTCTGATCTCTTTCTTTTCCCATCCAGCTTCACTTGTTTTGCTGCAAACTGATGCAGAGTGAAATATCGATCAGTTCCTGCTGCAGGTGCTTCCTCTCTCCAGTTTGACTTGTTTAGCCATTCGTTCAGCCTCTCTGCCTCTTCAGAGTGAATCCATGTTATATGTGGAGGAACTTCCTGAACCAAATTTCCTCCTCCATGGACAGTTGATTGCTGATCCAGATGCTTTTTATAGCTTCAACAACTTATTCCATCACAAGTAAAAAAAAAAAAAAAAGAAGCTCTTGTCCCTTCCTCTGTTTGGCAGCTAACGGCGAACACCTCTCTCATCTCCATCTCTTCCCTTCGTACCTCACCTTGCCTCCTCATCTTAACCACCAGTTTTCACTGTGATTAAACTGGAGTTTGATTTCCCTGACTACATGTTTCCTCCTCTCCTCTAATTACAAATTGTTCATCTGTTCTCCATTACATCCCCATCACACATCCAAACAACTGTTACATTTAGATATTGTGCAGCGGTAATAAAACCAAAATGATTTCCCATCTTGCCAATGATGTATTTCTAAATTCGTAGGTGCTACTAAGTTCAGTAGTGTCTCATAAAATGGAACCAACTAATCAGCGATACCACTCTATAAAAATACTAAAAGTTTTTACTAAAAGTAGAAAGAAAAAGAATTAATATTTAAATTTTAGTAGGAAAAAAAAATCAAAAGTAAAAATACTTTTTATGGGTCATTTCTACTAATGTATCAGTTAAGCAGTACTTAAATGTTTGAGAGTTTCTTCTTTACCATCCATGCAGGTGCAGACCGTTTCTTCGACAACATCGAGGACATGATCGGGTACCGCCCCTTCCCCGTGCTGAAGTACTGTTGGCTGTTCATCACACCTCTCATCAGTGTAGTAAGGAACATCTTTGTTTCATCTCATCTCCTCAGCTCTGTGTTTTAACGTCTACTTCCTCTCAGGTTCCCTTATATTTCATCTCGACACCCTGCATCAGTCCTTATCTTTGCCTCGCTGTTTCCCTCTTTGATCTTTAATGAATGTTTCATAGATTTCCCTTCACCACATCAGTTATATGATTGAGCTCAAATACAGAAAAGAGGAGGAAAGTTTCCCGCCTTTTACCTGACAATGTGGACTGATCTGATTGGAGGCACATGTCGCTGCAGACATGATCAGACTAAGAACAGACAGTGTAATCTGCAAAGTTTTATCTGTCAGAGACAACAACAGCAAAGAGTATAAAGTGCAGTTTTGTGGCTGTTGTTGTGATATGCTGCCCCAATTGCACTTTTGAAATGGAAAAAAATGGTCCTTTCTCTAAATTAACATCAAGGTGACATCATATAAAATATTGAATATTATATAATACTGTAAGAATTTGATTGGTCTTCACCTAAAGCCAGCTTTTAACTTATACTACTGCTCCTGCTCTACAGCCAATCCCTCTAACGTGACAATTTTCTGTCCTCTAGGTCATGTTGCTGTATGGCCTGAGAGGAGCACATCCCATCATGGTGTATGATTATATACCCGGCAACTGGGTCAACATAATGGGCTGTCTGTTAATCATGATTCCTCTTTTATGCATCCCAATATCTGTTTTGGTCTCACTGTACAAGGTGAGTGAACTTGCAAGTGTCTGATGTATCTCTAACGGGTGCGACAGTGTTTTTTGATAGCATTACATTTTATTTTACGTTTCCTTCCTTATAATCAGGGCGCTGATACCATGACAACGCCATCCAAGGATCTGCGTCAGGCTCGACCACACAAGCCAATTCTCACACTATGCAAAAACGTCATCTTCAAGGCCCAGGGACAGCCGAGAGAGAGTGTGGAAGAAAGAAACGAGAAGATGATGATGGAGGAGCACAGCAGGGTTTGATGGTTGTTAATTGTGCTTACACTACACGGCTGCGGCACAATATGGCACAAAGACTGTCTTATTAATTGTACAAGTCTGTTACCACACAAACAAATCTTTAATCTAACGTAAGATTTTGTACACGTTTACACATTTCAGTAGTATTCAGGTAAACCTTGTTTTTGTTGTTGTAACATAAGACAT
The DNA here is from genome assembly GCA_029814765.1 of Acanthurus leucopareius. Lineage (NCBI taxonomy): Eukaryota > Metazoa > Chordata > Actinopteri > Acanthuriformes > Acanthuridae > Acanthurus > Acanthurus leucopareius. The sequence goes on along the minus strand of JAQMCX010000037.1, from coordinate 6,116,884 downwards.
GTTTCTTATTTTTTTATTATGAATGTAAAGGTCACATACAATGTATGTTTTTCTACATCTATAGTCTTATATACAGTAAATGCCTTAAGAAAACACTCAATGGGTTTAAAGTTGCACTTGTATATTATATTTTGATTTAAAAAAAAACACATGAATTAATTTTTTATAGTAAAACCTGCTGTGTACATTACCAACAACGCAACAGTTCTGTCAGCTGTTAATTTGTGTTATGCTAGTGGAGGCTAATGGAGCTGCTAGCTTTAAGCAAAAAATGAGGAGCAAGTCCCAGAGATCTGTTCAGCTTCATTGTTTTTAATTTTAAGTGATGTCACTTGAGTCAGCCTCAAATGAACGATGACTCAGGTGACATCACTTGAGGCAAGTTATCGAATTTCACACTGCTCCCTCCAGAGCCATGAAAGGCTTTAAATAACATTTAAACATTAAGAAATGTATAAAAGATAAGAAAAGATTCAGCATATGAGCTGGGTGTGTAAAGGTGGATTGCAGCTGAAACTATGACATCCTACAATGTTGATCTTAATCAATGCAAAATTTGTACACTTGTTGTTGAATTTGTTATTTTATTTTGTTGGTGCATCAAAGATTTTGTACACTGCACATTTTCCTTTTTCCATCAAGGTAATTAGTTTGTTTATTCCCATTTTGGTCACAAAATCGGTACAAACAGGATTGTTTTTTTCAGATTGTGCACATTATCTTCAACTCATTATACTTGTTTATAAATTGCTCAGACAATGGTGATAAACTCTCTGAACCGCATTAAAGGTACCAGTATGCTAAATATCCTGTTGCTCTTATTGATTTCTGACCGGAGAGGACAAACATTCAATACAAGTTCAGGGTGATCAGCTTTTTGGTTCAGTGAACGAATCTCATGTTTTTCTATTTTGTTTCAAGCAAACAATATTCTGCCGAATTGTTCGTCCTCCTACCTCTTAAAAAAAATACTCTGTTGCATGTATATGTGGATGTCACAGGATATGTGCGATTGGTGAACATTAATGTGCTCCATCTTAATGCCAAGTTCAGCCATCTGTGTAATCCAAACCGGCATTCAATTAACAGGCCATTCCACCCAGTTGCCTCCCACCTCTTCTGGACTGCCTCCGTTCTAACCCCCAGTATCACAAAAAAAAAACCCCTCAGTCATGAAAATAATGGCCCTAAAAGCTTAAAAAGCCCATCTTTGGTCAGGTGGGTCCCATCATTGGCTTTGTGTGATATATTTCTAAATGAGAAGATAAAAACTAACAACGTGAAGCCTTCACAGGTCCTTATGAGATGATAGGAAACAGCTGTAGGAATATGTAAGTTCATGCCCCCATTTTACACATTGATGTCTCTGCTTAAATCAGCTGCAGTTTGCCTTAGAGCGGATATGGAGCTATGTTCCTACATGTGGTGCAACACTTCCACTATTTATAATTAGAGCCCTTACATAATAAGCCACCAACCAGCTTCAGAACATTACAGAGCCACTGCAATGGAAAACACAAACTGTTGTTGTCAACAATAGATGATGTCGATGCACGTACAGAATGCAGATTAAAGCAAAAAATACAGGAGGTAATGAAGTAAACAAAAAAACAGCCACGCTAACAGCTGTCAAGGAAACAACTGTTTAAAAAAAGCGAGGAGTCAATTAAAAAAATGCAGTCATTTTATACATAATTAAAATCACTTTTCTAAAAATGACCCAGATGAGATTAGCACCAATGCAACTTTACCCAGAAATACTGAGTTGTTTTGACCCACATTTTCATTACAGATGGGGAAACCCATATTTAAAAATTACATTCAAGTTTCGCCAATGAAAGTTTACACTGAAAGCCTCCATTGTGTTATTTGCATATTTTTTTGCCATGTTTTAATGCCTTGCAATTAAGTTGATGTTGAATTGACCCTCTGGACAGGTCTCCCTAGTTAACAGAGTAGATGAGATAATCAGTGAGATTCAGTTCACCTGGATTCACAGCCTTCATACCTTATAAAAGCTGGTTGCAGCCTCTGCCTGAGTTTGGCTTCATTTGCTTTGATTTAAGTTGATTCTATCGTTTTATATTTTAAGCAACAACTTATCTGCTGTCTCTTTTCCTCTTTGTCCAACCTTGATCTGCTTGTAGATTGACTTAAAACATCCTCAATGTGATTGAGACTATTTTTCAAACTAAAAAGATGTGCAACTGCTGTAAGCTTTTCCTCTAGAAGGCCCTCAGCTGGTTTTCATTACAGTCTACAACCGTTATTATGACCAAAATACACTTTTCTTTTTGATTTAAAAATGGTTTGATCAGTCATTTCCCACAAGCGACAGATCACTTTGATGCTGATCAGTCCCTGCAACGGTGGAGTTAGTTTAAACATTCTTACTGCCTTTCTTACAGACCCATTACCCTCAGTCTGCCAGAAATCTTAAATCCAGTTTGCAAAATCACCACAGATTAAGCAGTACTCTTATTTTAAATTCACCTTTGTTTTACAAAATATCAACAACAAACTCCATTTCCCACATCAGATAAAACAACAGCTTGTATCTCTTCTTTTCTTTGGGGCTTCTGTGATAAAACAGTGTCTTATTTTACTTTATTGTGGTGCATTTTGAGGACAATGACTTTGCATATAACAAGGTCATAAGGATTTGAGGCAGGTGCAGTGATAAAACATGACTCAGGGGTAATGGTAGGGGAGCAGAATGAAATGGAGAATGAGGTGGTTGATAGATCTCCAGGGAGGCATCACACTCTCTGCAGCGATGCCAATGAAACTCTACTGGGTTCATGTATCAAGCAAACTGTATATGGAGACATTTCAGCGCCCCCTGTCACTTCTTTTATCTGATGTTCTCCCTTTCTCACTTATTCTCTCCGTCTCCATCGATGGAGCAATCTCCCTTCTATGGCTTGCAGTCATTTTCCAGTTTTTATGTATCTTTTCATCTCATTCCCCTCTTATCTACCCAGGCACTACTGCGACATATCAACTTTTCCCATTTTTATCTCACTATCTTCATTCTGCCTCCCAACTCATATCTACACCTTTTTTTATCCCTCATTCCTTTCAGTGATTTCTCTGCCCCTACCTCCCTCATCATCTTTCATCTTTTCTCTCATTAACACAATCATGCTCTCTCTGATGTGCAGCCGCGCCCCGCGTTTGTCCTTAACCTGTGGAAATTTATGCGGCATGCATCGTCCCACTGCATTACTGGATGAAAATGTTGGTAATATTAGCCTCCTATCTATGCATGCCAATCGCCTCTGGGTGTTTCTGCTTTATAATAACCCCCACATTGATTCACAGACCACAACACGTGCTGTGAATTAAAGGCAGCACACAAGGAGGCCTCAAAGGCAGCAGTTTTTTTTATCCAAACAGTGTCCCGTTTCTGCAGTGTTTCAAAAAGAATACAAATCTACTACTTTCATGATGTATGTGGTTGTAAATGTTACAACTTGCACTTTCATTTCACCAAAAGTGTTACAGTAACTGCCTGAGTATTAGTCTGTGGAGTTATGCAAGTGTTTTATGCAATATGTTGTTTGTTTTTAAGCAGCTTCCTTGAAATACTGTTTTACTTTTGATTAACACAACAACATATAGATTTTCTGTGTCATTTTATCCACATATAATAATACACTACAGCTCCCAGACTAATGTGATGAAGAAATGGCATCATATTTGTAGTTTTCCTCACTAGTAACAGGGCAGCTGCAGAAACTGTTCCCATTGACATTTATTACCATTAACTTCCAGCATTTACAGTCTGTTGACAAAAAATAAAAACATATTAGACTCAGCTTATTTGTAAAATACAAAAAACCTTAATCATCTTAGATTATTGTTCATTAACACTGATGCAAAGAATTATTGAGCATTTATAGAAAATTTGACATTTTCAAAAACTTCACATACTATTAATTTTAAAAATGGTACAAGAATATGAGGCATTTCTCTGCTGTTTCTGAGGAGTTTTTGGATGCTGCTGCAGTCACTGATTACGCAGTGACAGGACCGGAGCTTATACATACAAATGACTCTGCTGCTGAAGTTTATCTGTGGGTGTGCAGACTCAGCAAATCTCCGAGGTATCATAGGAAGTTAAGCTGCTGTAAAAAAAAAAAAAAAAAAAAGTAAAGAAATTGAGATATCACAGAGGATTAAAACGATGGCCTTAACATGCCAAAAGTCACTTATGGAGCAACTTAAGTTTGTATAAATGACAGGTTCAAATATGCTAAAAATATACAACAAAATTTCTAACAAAAACCAGTTCAAAATCACATGAAGGCTGAGGCAATTCATGAAACATAAGTATTTTGCCTTTGTTGTCATTTTCTATTTCACACTACATTTTTATTTATTTATAACTGCTTCAACTACTCTGTATTGAGAAACCTGAAACCTGAAATAAAATCTGCAACAAAGAAGATCTCATACTCTGACATTATAAAAGCTTTATTGCAGGATATTAATGTCACTATAAAGACTTTGGACGGGGCATGATTTTTATTAGCATACACATTTACGGACACATTTCCTCTTAATCTCTCATAACTTACATCTTTATGCTTTTTTCTTCATTCTCTGCCAATTTTTCTTCCATTTTTTATCCCTATCTTGACATAAATCTTCACAGGAGGAAAAAAAAAGGACCCAACATATTCTGACATAATTAAACTTAGCTAAAATTAAACTTAAAACTGTGGCTTGACAACCCTAACTTTCACTTTATGATATCAAATCTGTCAGCAGCTCCCTGTTATTCTTGTCTGTGGACGCTGGAGTCATAATCAGGCTGCATTGATCAGACGAGGCTGTAAACAGATTGATGAAAACTAACTTTGACAGCTCCAATCCAACCAGCTTTCACCATTTGGGTCCACATGGACAATAAAACCCCCACCAGAGATCACACTGAATCTGTTCATGATAGGAGGCTGTAATTAAGCCTCTAATATCATTTAATCTCTCACTTTTGAAACCTCCTATCTAACTGTCTCCATCCAACAGCACACCAATGGGCTTTTGCTACATGGCTGCCAGGGCCATTGTGGAAATGTTCTTTCGACTTTCTAATTAGGTGGTGATAAAATATCTGGAGCAGATATTAATGTTAAAAGCTACCTGCCTGGAGAAACAAGAGGGGCTTGTTTCTAATCCCATTAATATTAATGAAGACATTGTTTTACTGTCACCAGAGTAATTAAAAAAACAATATGAGTATTGTCACTGTATTTGTCATTATGGGGGTAACAAGTGCACATGTTTTCATATTAGAAACATGGTTTCATGGCAACAGGATTAGGCAGTAACATAACAGCCTGACAGGACACAAACTGGATGTGGCTGAAAACACACTTTATGATACCTAGAGGAGACTATATTCACCCGTCTTTGAAAATAAGTGTCTGAAAGTGAAATTTAAGCACTTAATAGTGTCTTCAAAAATTCCTACACAGTTATTAAGTGCTTAAACTTTACTTGAGCGGCCTATTTTTGTTTTGTGCTACTTTATATTTCCTGTATACTTTAAACTTAATGTAGTTAAAACTAGTTCCACCTTTCAAGCTGCGACATTGCTGATATTAATGCATCAATAATAAGGTAATAATTTCTCAGTAATATATTTAATTGTGCCATCATGCATAATGAGACTACTACAAAAAATGTTTACAGACAACGTCATGTTTTGAAGTTTTATTCAAGTTAGAACTAGTTATTTTTGCCAACTTCCTTCCTCACTTTCTAACTGGTGCTACTAGTAAAATCATTAATTTTGCACATTGAGCATTGCTAGAAACAATTGGGATGATGTAATTACACAAGTCAACAATATATACGACAAAGATATATCATTTCTTAAACAATTTTAGGTGGAAATGCTACACAGTTTCTTTTTTACCAAACCTAGCAATAAACTGAATTAACTGACAGACTTCTTGACTTCTCTAGTTGAGTGTGATGTTACATCATTTTCAACTTGTAGTAGACGACTTCCAGTGGTTTTATCATTGAATGAACCCATTGCACCTCAGATGTTGTTTCCTGCTCATTGCGATTTGAACACCACTCGACTGACTTGGGAAATAGAGAGAAATTCAATGTGCCATTGATTGCTACTTGTGACCACAGTGGCCATCGATCAGCAAAAGTTAACCACAGTCAAAGTAAGTCAAATACTTGCCTGGATGTCCCTTTGAGGCACCAACTGAGATGTAATGTATTGAAATGAAGTGCATAGCATGACGGATAGTTCAAATACATCAGACTGTAACACAGCTCTCTGCATCACCACCATCTTTGAATTTACTTTCCTCTGCCTGTGTTTGTTGGATGTGTGTTGGTCTGCATCAGTGCTGGGCACGGTGTCACATCTGGCAGCTGTTTGTGGGACCTAACAGAGCTTCATGCTTTAATGTGCAGGCCAAGATGGAGCACTGCTTCAGATTTCAGGCATGAATACAGTCACACATAACACTTTCACCTACAGGCAACTGAATATTGCATAAGTATTGATGCTATAGAGGAGAGAATAAAGTTTCATTTGCTCTCACACACTTTGATCTGTCCTAGATTTCCTCCCAATCATTTTGTTCGGGGACACTGAGGATGAATATTAGGTCACTTTATGTGCCGATTGCTGAGTCTGATACTGGCATGACCGCATTTGTGGTCAAACATTTCCAGGGTCCTTGCCAGCAGTCATCCCTCGTTTCATTTTCCAAAACTCCACGAGCTCTTTCACTGATCTCTGTTGGGAAATACCATGGTAACGGTGCTGGCAAGTGCTGACCTCGGCCATCGCAACAAACACATGAGCACAATGCACAAACAAACACACACACACTGCCACTGCCCGCTAGAGTTTCCCAATAGAGTTGGGCGATTGACATATCCCCCATGGCCTCGGGGCCTCACTAGTCAGAGCTGAGCAGTAATCAAAGCAGACACACAGGTCGAACTTTATTACCAACCAACTCGATACAAGCTGCAGGAACAGCCACAGGTCCTCCAAAATACAGCACACAGGAAAGAGCTGCAAAATCAAAAACGGCTTTTTCAGCCAGCGGATACATTGTGGCTTCCTTTGGGCCTGCAGAGAGACGGCTTGGAGCTTTTCACACTTGACACAAAGATGACCATTTTTCCTTTCCCTTGGATATTAAGTTGAACTTTCAGGATTTTCGTGGCTCCCGATCAGAGAACCGAAGCCGATGACCTGACGAAGGACTTTGAAACTCTCATCTCAATCCAAAACTCTACTTTTTACTTTAAAACTGAGATCAAGTAAGTAAACTTAAACTTGTATATTTTGTCTTCAATAAAAATGACAGTGCTCGAGTACAACTGACTTCCACAGACCATAAAATAAATTAATTAATCAAAACAAATTTTTCTTAACTCAATTAAACCCTTTATTAATAGTTTTTCTTGTAATTGTTCAGTCGGATAAAACTTCTCTGCTCCTGAAGTCGAAATAAAAAAAATGTCATCTTGAGTTTCTATCATAAACAGTACGGTTTACTTTGAATCTAAACTGATGACATAATCAAAGGGAATCTCTGATGTGTTTCATATTATCAGTGAGCTTTTGAAGCAGACACCTCCACTCACCCAAACAACCATTTGAAGATACATTTTGATCATTTCACAGTGTGATGTCCAATTGAAGTTAATTGCTTTTTACACAGTGTGCAGCACAACTCATTTTACAGCAGGGGAGACTTTGTTTGATTGATATTGATTATACTAAACATCACACTCTGTTTTTAACCTGCCAGTCTGACTTATTTCCATTCCATACATTACTGCTTTTTTTTTTTTGGAATAATGATCATCTGTTTTCAACAGAGTTTGCTTTGCCAAAGCTCCTTTTTAATCAACATCATCAAAGGCTAGTAGGTATAAATGATGCACATTTTAAATTATGCAGAGATGTTTCTCTTGTTTGAACACAAATAAACTTTGGAAAACTCTGACAGCGAGCGCAATGAATCAGACAGCAAACAGAGTAAAGCAAGCTTTTCAAAATCAGTCTAATATGGTTGATGTTTAAGTATGCAGAAGAATAATACGATCAGAAAGCTCAGCGGGATCCTGCTGTATCTGAAAATGTACAACGAAAAATTTCCTCGAAAAATATCAGGGCTGGGCGGATAATATCTTTGTTCTTCTTTCAAAAAATAGTCTAAAGCAATAGCTCAAAGAGCTTTGGACAATTTCTGGGTCAATCAATATTTGCTAATCATGTGCAACTTCCTCCCAATTAACTTTCTGAACATTTGATATCATCCAGGCGTAAGATAAAGTATTACATCCAGGCCGTGAATGGCTTAAATTACTGTTTGATTCTGCAGTTGATGTAACGTTAACAGCTCCTGTCGAGGCCTTTTTTTTTTTTTTTGACTCCTTATGGTATTTTTATTAAGGATTTTTCTTGCCTTTCACCATCTTTTAGTTTAGTTTAGTGATGACTCACCACGAACTCGACTGTGCTGGACTGGAAAGAAAGGAGTGATAGGGGGTGTGTAAGTCATAATTAAGATGCACAGTGCGGCGTTCTCAAGGTTGATGCCACCTGCCAGCTTGTGTCCGACAAATGGCTTTTGTTCTGTGCTATTTTTTAAGCTGAAGTTGGACTACCCTACATGGACCACCTTAAATTAGATCCGAACCCTTCTTGTGTTTTATTATGCCTCCCTGATTTATTACAATATAACTTTGTCAACAAGTGAAAAAAGAGAGAGCCTGCTCAGCAAAAGTATGATTTTAAAGACCTTTTTATTGCATCATTTATACTGTTACTCTTGTATTACACCTACATTTTAGGAAGTAAAGATATTTGCAGAATTTGCAGCTATATTTGTTGTAAAGTGAATATCTTTAGGTTCTGGACTTGTGGCTAAGCAAAAGATATCAGAAGATACCACACTGGGCTTTAAGAAGAAGTGATTTGCATTGTATTACTACTTTGGATATGTAAAGATGTCACTGACTAACAGGCTAATCAATGCAACAGGGAAACAAATAACACTTTATTTTATATGGAAATATTGTTATTTGCAGTTTTACATGCAATGGTTTGTGGGAAATGACTACTTTTTTCATCTCATTCAAGTTCTAACTTTATTTATAGAAAAAAAAGACTGAGATTCAACATTTTCGTAGACATGAGCTTTAGAGATATTTTGCCTCGCTAGCATGCGGCTCTGCATCAGTTTTCACAAGAGATGTGTGAAACTTTTAAAAGCAAAAAGGCAAACATCTTTAAACAACAACCACTTGAGGAGCATCAGTCAACACACAGATAAGCTAATATATTAACTCTGCCATGATGAGATCACAGTTAACAGTTACCATGATGCTAACTATCTGTTTCAAGACCAATTCTGAAAGTTTTAAGGTGCTAATTTTCATATTTTATCATGGATTCATGGATTTAGAACAAAATGAAAGTAGCTGGTCAGTAGCTGTTGCTGGGTTAAAGATAAAGTCAAGTAAACCATCTTTTCTATCCTACATGTCAGCCTCCTATGTTAGCCTCATCTTTGAATCAGTAATGTCTTCTTTGGTCCACCGTCACCCTCCTTCTTCTGCTTAATCCATATATTTCTGTGCAGTAACTCTAGTTTCATATTATCTTGCTGATTTATGTGGTAGCCGTTAGCTTTAGTTTTGGGAGCTAGCGCCCAAGTTAATAAAAAGGCTATAAAAGACCATAAAAATGCCTCAACATCATTAAATTGCAATTTGAGTAGTAGTCCCCTCCACTATAACACTGCACAACAAACAGACTTCCAGTACTGCGTGTAGATAATTGTTATAACATTTCTGTCTCTTTTAATCTACAGATTTTTCTGCACATTCATCGTCAGCGTCTGCACATTAACCTCTGACTGAAAGACTCAGCCGGACGGGAACAGAGACTTGAACTCGTCGCCATTACAGGCTGTGAGGATCGAGCGACTCACTGGTCTGTAGTGGTCCCACCATGGGGAAGACTGGGCAGAGTACAGTGGACTTAAACTCCCCATCAGAGGTCAAACAAGCAGTACCCTTTGAGGAATTGGATCCTGCGGCGCCCCCTGCAGGTGAAAAGAAGCAAAAAGAGGAGCCACCCGACAGGGGAAGCTGGAAGGGGAAGTTTGATTTCCTGCTGTCATGTGTCGGATATGCCATCGGCCTCGGGAACGTGTGGAGGTTCCCTTATCTGTGTGGCAAGAATGGTGGAGGTTAGTGCTACCAGGACTACAACGTCCCTGTGTCTCAGTGCTGCCTAGGCCTGTAAAATGGCCTCCCTGGGGCTCCAACTCCTCCCTGATGAGACTGTCTGTGCTGCACTCTGTAGACTCTGATAGTGTCATCTTCAGTCTTGCTTTGCATATTTAAACTCTTCTGTTAAACTGGTTCTAAGGAGCCCCAACAGCCCTTTCCTCTCACACAGCCACACCGCCTCACTGTCTAACATAAGAGCTAATCATCCTCTCTAGAACACTGAAATACAACATAAACCTACAGTGTGACCACAAGAATCATGTCTGTGAAACCAAACTGCAGGAATAGTAGTTCTGATTTGCCTGGAAGGCCTGAAACTTGCTGACTCTTTGCTGTCTGAACTCCATGATCTGCTTGTTAACTCTGAGCATCATACAACCAATCCAAACGTTTAATTTGCTTCTCTTACACTGTTAGAGCTGCCTTCTCTTCTATTTAAAACCTCTTACGTGACAGCACATTTTTCACCTTTGTAAAAGTCTACTGGGGGCATATTTAGAGGTAAACATGTTCCTATCTGTATCTGTGTGGAGCTTTTCTACAAAAGCCTCTAGCTTCCCCTCAGTCCCTTTAGAGTGCCACTTTTTTAGCTTTTCAAACTCAGCTTTACAGATCTTTATATAAAAAAAGCTTTCTCAGCTCATTTCTAATCCTTGTTGCCTGTTTTTAGCACATTAATGCAGCTTTTCTCGGTATCTAAAGTAAGTCCTGTCCTTTAAATCTCAGATGGGTCTATCTTTTCCAGTTGCAACCTTGACTTTATTTCCTCAAATAAAGCAAACTTTTCCCAAATCTCACAAACCCCAAACTGCCCATTTCAGTCCTCCTGTGCACCTATCAGATATAAATTAACAGCTGACCATATGCTCTTCTCACCAACTTCATTAATTAAAAATATTGGTGAGAAGAACATGTTCTTCAGGGTTTTGACTAAAGTTGCACCTTAAGAATACTTTTTATAGGAATCCTCAGCAACAAAGTAACATTTACATAGGTTGTTCAAATAAGTTGTGAAACTTTCTCCCTGGGCAAGTCCATGTTCTTCAAAGGATGTGTGTCTCCTGCATCTTTTTCATAAAATATGAATTATTACAGTCAAACAAACTGGATTAATGGATATGTCATTATTTCTACAATATAACAGCAAAGTTTCATTCCTTTTTCAGACTGAAATAAATGAAAAGAAACATTTGGTCAAATCAGATATTTAATTTAGTTTCAGAGTCTCTTAATGTTGTTTAAAACTGCAAAAATTCATTCTGAGTTTTGCATATTTATGATTTACATCATCTTACCCAACATGTTGATTTCCTCTGCTGGTGATCCATCAGGGGCCTTTCTGATCCCGTACTTCATGACCTTGGTGTTTGCTGGGATTCCTCTCTTCTTCCTCGAGACGTCTCTGGGTCAGTTTACCTCGGTGGGAGGGCTCGGGGTGTGGAAGCTCATGCCTATGATGAAAGGTAAGATGGTGGATATAAGTAGGAAGAAATGGGTTTACGGTTGATGTTAAATCATTCCAATTAACAAACATAATAAGAGCTACTGACACGATCCTCTTAAGTTAATGTGAATAAACATTCTGAACATCTTAACAGGACCATATTCCACCACAAATATGCACCAATATTAGTTTTATTGGCACTTATATTTTGGTTACAGATGAATTAGAAGTCTACCGTGCTAAAACTTGAATATCATCTTTTTTCAGCATAGCTTTTAACTCCACTTCAGGCTTTTTTTTCAACTGGCTTTAAAAATGCTTTAACAAAACTGACAAGAAAAAAACAGCAACTGAAGAGGTGCAAAAACACAGAGGTAATAGTAAAAATAAATAAAAAATGAGCAAAGTGAGAAAAGAAGTGAAAATATTTCTGACACTTTTGTTCATTTTGAGGATCTTTTGCAGCCAGTGCTTGTTGGTGGCAATTATAGCATTGACTCCGAGCTTAAAAAACTGAAGTGAAGCACATTTTATCTCCTGCCGGCACAGACGGCAGCAGTGATAGTGAGTCTGCTGCTGCCAACTGATACTCAAAGCCAAGGGCGAGTAAACAACAAGAAATGGAAAAATGACAATGATGAGGATGATTATGACTAACATGCTGAGCAACACAATTTTTCTCTGTCTGCCATCTGTTCTACTGTTCCTTACCCCTCTACATGTTATATTATATTTAATTTTGCACGTCAGCTGACCAATAAAACCCTGAACGCCTCTTTCTTCCTCAGGTGTTGGTTTAGCTGCAGTGGTCCTGTCCTTTTGGCTCAACATCTACTATATAATCATCATCGCCTGGGCTCTCTACTACTTGTTCAACTCCTTCGGTTCGGTATGTTACATAATCAATCTTTAAGGAAGCAAACCTAATGAAAAATGTGTATATTTGATCAATTCATTATGATCCACACTGAGAAAAAGGTACTCAGATCTTGTTTACCACCTTCTCAATGCTGTTCATTCTGTCTCAGCCTCTATAACTCTGCCTTTGTACGTCTCTGCGTGACCTGCCGGCTCAAAGACGCCTGGTGAAAGAAATTTAAAGACTTTGCAGGCATTGTGCTTGAGGCTCATGTGGCGTGGGGAAAAAAAAGGAGGATTGAGGAGCAGGGATCAAAAAAAAAAAAATACACTGTTCATTGTTGTGTGTCTTTTATCCCAAGGCCAAAAAAACCACAGCTGGCTCATTAAAACAGGGGCCTGTGGAGAGTCAAGGATGCACATGATATAAGTTAATGTTCTCCTGTGAAGAAAAAGAAGGAATTTATTGTCTTTGTGTAAATGTATGTGTTTATTAAAATGCTGCATCTTATAAATCCTAAACAGATTGCTAAACTGAGAAATATTTCTTCATATTTTTTGTAACTTCTGCAGCCATATTTTGTTTGTGCATATGTTATTTTGTGTGCAGGAGCTGCCCTGGCAGAGCTGCGATAACCCCTGGAACACAGAGAAATGTTTTTCCAACTACAGTCTGACAGACACCACCAACCTGACCAGCGCTGTCACAGAGTTCTGGGAGTAAGTCAGTCAGATACGCTCCTGCCATACTGTATCTATGAGTGTGTGTGTGTGTTTGTGTGTGTGTTTACTATTTCTGGAAGCTCTTCGGGCTTATCTGTGTCTGTGTGTTTCTGTAGGCGTAACATGCACCAGCTGTCCAGTGGTCTGGAGGAGCCAGGAGCGCTTCGCTGGCCCTTAGTGGGCACTCTGGCGTTGGCTTGGGTCCTTGTCTATTTCTCCATCTGGAAAGGAGTGGAGTGGACTGGGAAGGTTGGACTCAGTACTTTTTTCTTTCACTTTCTCCAGCTGCTGACTTTTTCTGTGACTCCGTGCAGTTTCCTTTTTCTGACCATCTTTCACTTTTTTTTTGCATATTTATAGATCAATCATGCAAAAATGATAAGACATAGAGCTGCTCTGTAGAACCGTTGTTGTTTTTTGAGTTCATTCTTGATTGGTGAAGCTAAATAAAGAGAAATATCAATTTAAGGGGAAAAGACGAAATATCTGACCTAACTTTTGAAAGGATTTCCATTTTTCCATTTGAACAGATATTCAGGATGCTTAGTTTATGCAACAAAATGACGCTGGTCCCCTGACTTTTCCCTTCAGCATCACCACCAACCACCTAAAGGATTACAATGAACTTAAGCACAGATACTCAAGCCTTCTTCAAGATCAACTTTTCCACGTAGCAACATTCTAAGTTCACAATTTTGATTTGACCTTTACTTTGAATGATGACCAAATACCGTAAAAAACATAAAATCTCCATCAGTCTCAATTTTGCTTTGTCTAAGCCATGCTAACTTGCCAAAATATGATGGTTAGCATGATAAAAATTAACATGTATATTTTATTTTGAGTACGTTAGTTTGCTAATGCTAGCATGTACCTCTGTGCTTTAGTACAGCCCAAAGACGCTTGCATGTCTGTAGTCTCTGGTCTTGTTGTTTCTTTTGCAGTTTATTTCAGTCCTTTGGTCCATTAATTAATTAGTCCACCAGGCCCTCCCTAAAAATTGACCTGAGTATTGAGCTCCTGGTGTGAGTTTGTTTTATCATTTAGGTCTCCCTTTGCTCCAGGAAAAGTAATTTCAGGCTTGACAAGACATGTGCAGTTGGTTACTGGAGCTTTTTAAACTCCTTCTCCTTTTCAGTTTTTTGACTGTCTACATGCTTAATATCCACGCAGATGGCAGTTCACAGCTCAGCTGGATACTATTCATCAGTGCTCAGGCTATTGATCTGTCCCAGGATTTGCAAAAAGAGGATTTCCATCATTGATCTCAAATTTCATTTGATATAAATGATTTTAAACCAGACTGCAGGAAGTTTCATTCAAATAATGATGAGATTTAACTTTTCTATTCAATAGAATACATGAAGTTTATTGAAACAAAATTAGACATTTTCAAGAATTATTTTTTGTCTTTAAGACATGTTTAATCGTTTATATATGCTTGGTTGCTCTGGTGTGACAGCTGGCTTATTAGTCCTCTGTGGTTTTGTGAATAAAACCCCGTTTATCTGCAGGGCTATTTGCTTATTTGTATTTATTGATACCAAAATTTGACTTTTTTTTTAGTTTTTCAGTCCAGTAAGGATTGTTTAGGCTCATCTCCTTCTATATTTTTTAATCATTTTTATTTGTATTTTTCTGCAAATCACATTGAAAAGTCTGATGGCTCTTTAAATAAATTTTTGTTTATAATTTATTGATTTATTTCCTGATTGCATGATTTTTTAAAATGACTTAATTTATTGATCCTGACTCCTCATTCCTAAAAAAATTCCTTTTTATTTGTATTTAATAGAGATTTTTCTTATTATGTTGCTCCTCTTTATTTGCTGCCATCCTGCTGTCCACATCTCATCCCTCTCTTGACATTTCGCTCAAGTAGAGAAATAGCAGCATTTTCAAAACTGCTGCATGATTTGGAGGTGATGGGAAAAGAGTCAGGAACAGAAAAAGTCACTTTAACTGCTGCCTGGGATTTTTAAATTACAGCAAGTCAAAGCCATGTATGTGAGCAGAAACACATTTACACATTCACTGACAGGGATAATTGGATTTTAATGTGTGAGAAAAATTAATTCCCTTAAGGCTCTGCCCTTGACGGACATTACCAATTAAGCATTATGATAATGCTACAGAGCTGCGGGCCACATCCTTCAGCAAGATCTTCTTGCACGAGAATCAATGGAATTTTTCTAGTACTTTAGACATATTTCACCTTGTTTTGTATTAACAAGGGTTTTTGTACATCTTTTTATTTATTTGGGAGAGAATACGTCTGCAGTTGTGGTTAACTTGAAACCATCCCACCCCATCTTAACATAGACTTTCTGTAATTTTAATCTATCTCTCTCTGTTTATTTTAGGTGGTGTATTTCTCAGCCACTTATCCGTACTTTATGCTATTCATCCTGTTCTTCCGTGGGGTAACTCTGCATGGAGCCATTGATGGGATCCTCTTCTACATCACTCCAGACTTTAATAAGCTCATCCGGTCTGAGGTAGACAGTTTGCTCACGTTCAGTCACATGAAACATGTTCATATGCAGACAGACATAAGAACACACACATATATCTGTTGTCTGACAGGTGTGGCTGGATGCAGCAACTCAAATCTTCTTTTCCTATGGCCTGGGCCTGGGCTCGCTCATCGCCCTGGGAAGCTATAACACCTACAACAACGATGTATACAAGTAGGAACATGCAGTCAAACAAGCTTTGTACGTCCTCTTTGATAATAGATGTTTCTTTATTCTTTTGTCCTAACTGGTCATTTCCTTCTCTTCAGGGACTCCATCATAGTGTGCTGCATCAACTCCTGCACCAGCATGTTCGCCGGCTTTGTCATCTTCTCCATCGTAGGCTTCATGTCCTATATCACCAAGAAACCCGTCCAGGAATTAGCAGCTTCAGGTACAAAACTTATGCTTCTCATTTTGCAAAATAGCATTGGACGCTGTAGTTATGAAAAAGGTTCTAAATCTATTAAAAGTCAAGGCAGAAAAATGGCATTTTCATTAATAATGTGATTAGATTATTATTCTTGCAACGGAGTAAAAGCTGCATTTTACTGTTGTGGTTGATTGAGGTGGAGAAAAATTTTGAACTCTTTTTTAATATAGGAACTAATCATAAGGTTGATAAACAGAGAGGTTGATATAAATGAAAAGAAATAAGGACAGACTTGCTGAATTATTATTATTTATCTCTAATAATTATCTCTTCTGTGTGTAAAGGCATTTGAATGCAGACTCTGCCACTAGTAATAAAAATTACTATAAATACTGATTATAACATTAAACACATCCAAACAAAGTTTTTAACAATTTAAAAGTATTCCAAAAGTAACATTTTTTAAACACCATATTTGATGGGTGGCTTTGGTCTTTTTGTGTCTTAACGGTGATGGAGGTCATCCCATAACCTTTCAAAAATGCATATAGTTACCGGGATTATAAGGAATATCTTATTTTATGGAAAGCAAAGAGAAGTTACTAACTTAAAACTTGAGAAAGGTTGTGTTTGTGACCTTTATGCTTCTCAGACAAACTGACGTGCTTTCAGTCTTTTTGCTGCACGTTTAAGTGAACTTTGGAAATGTTTTTAAATGCTGGAGGCTGACTCACCCAACGCAACTCAAATCTAATACAATGGCACTCTTTGCATCCTGTTTCTCATTTTTTTGAGATTATATGTTCATGACTTTCAAGAAGCTACAGTAAAATGTCATGAGAGAGTGTTTTTTCCTTTTAAACGGTGTGTCTTCTGTGTGACATTTAGGTCCTGGTCTGGCGTTTCTGGCTTATCCTCAGGCCGTCACCCAGCTGCCCATGTCCTCCCTGTGGGCCATCCTCTTCTTCTCCATGCTTATGATGCTCGGCCTGGACAGTCAGGTGCAAAATCCTCCCATTCTCTTTCATTTATAGACAATTTTAAAAACAAAATATGACTGTTTATTATGTAATAGTAATTTTGTGCAAGAGGCAAAAATGACCTTAAGTCCAACAATGTTTTTTTGGAGTGCAAAGCTTAATCAGTGGGGTGTTTTTTTCAATAACAAATGTCAGCACATTCTGACTCATGTCTCTTAACTCTGTCACGTATTAGTTCTGCACAGTGGAAGGCTTCATCACAGCCCTGATGGATGAATATCCCATGCTGCTGAGGAGGAGGAAGAAGGTGTTCATCCTCATCGTGTGTTTAATCTCCTTTATCATCGGCTTCTCCAACATCACACAGGTGCAGATCAATACGTCTCTATACATCGAACGCCCTTAGTCATGTTGAATCTCTGATATAAAAAGTATTTGGTTCAGTTAAAGTTCAGTTTATTTAAATTTCACTGCAGGATAGAAGGTTGTTTTCTTTAAACCCAATACACATGTTCACTTTTAATTTTCAGACACTGGGGGAAAAAAAAAAAGCCCCCTCCTGCATTATACATAATGACAAAATGATCTTACAACAACCTGCGGTGTACACTCATCATGCATAATTTATTCAATAAAGAGAGAGATGTTAGCATTCAGTCTTTTAAAGCAGATATTGTGTGTGTTGAAATCTCCAAGGGTGGCCTGTACGTGTTCAAGCTGTTTGATTACTACTCAGCCAGTGGGATGTGCCTCCTCTACCTCGTCTTCTTCGAAACTGTTTCCATATCCTGGTTTTATGGTAGGAAATCTATTTTATCTTCTTAATAAACACAAGACCATAGATGTAAACAAAGCTTGAATAAGTTGAGACGATCTGGATAGAAAGGACTCCATTGCACCAAGTCGCCCAGTGAATCAAACATGTAGATTTCCTATCCAACAGGAAATTAGATTTATCTGCTCTACTTTCTGTGATAAGACTCACTCTCTTTCACTTCATAAGAATTTGCACATGGAGTTATTATCTCCATATTAACATACACACACTTCTTTGTTCTCCTCTCTTTGTTCCACAGGAGCTGAAAGGTTTTATAAGGACATTGAGGACATGATCGGCTATAGGCCTTGTGGATGGTGGAAGCTCTGTTGGAAGTTCTTCACCCCGTTGATCTGCCTGGTAGGTGGCGAATGATTAACATTTTTAACCCCCCTGTAATATGTGTGTATGTGCTTCCTCCACCCTCCCTCACAGAGATCTATGAACCCATCAGGCAACAGCAAGTGTCGATAGGCGGAGAATTGATGACATTGCTGAATTGGTTTCCTCTGTGGTGATTTGCACTGCAGGTCCTCTGGGAAATCATTGCGATGTCTTTATTCTAACTGCTCTGGTGATAAAGTAGCCTGAGCTGAATAAATGCAAAAATGAGGGTATTATGCCAAAATGTATAGATGCAGCTTATTCCCAATATGCATGATTTACATCTTAAAAGAAATCTACAACTAAAGGCTAAAACTGGGCTAATTTTGCTTCAAAGATGCATGTTTCTTGCCAGTTGGTTCATTATTTGGTTTCGATGAAAATATCTTTAATATTCTCACAAAAAAAGATTAGAAGAAAAGAAGTTAACTTGCCACTGAAATTATGATGTAATTGTCTCTTTTAGGGTGTGTTTACCTTCAGTGCCATTGAGATGACCCCTCTGACCTTGGGAAAGTATGTTTACCCGATGTGGGGCCAAGTCATTGGCTGGTTCATGGCTTTGTCTTCCATGGTGCTGATCCCAGGCTATGTCATCTACCTGTTCTGCACCACCAAGGGAAGCTTCAAACAGGTACAAACCTCATCCACAGCTCACTGCTATCTCTATTTTTTTTATGTCTATTCCCTGCAGTTGAAAAGTAAGGATATTGCTATTTGGAACTGGTGCCAAGAGGGAAAACTGAAGGTACACAAAATAAAAAGTACAGGTGATAGTTGAGAGATATGGTGCAGGAAGGCAGTTATTTAAACTGCAGTCGTTCAGGGAGGGACTGACAAAAATGGGTTTGACTCAAAGCCAACATCATTATCCAGGTTTTAGGTGGGCAGGTTTATTTTGAGGCTGAGCACAGCTTGTTACAGTTTATATTTGTTATTTTTTGTTGTTGTTTTTTAAAAAACTTTTACTGTCTCTGATGAAGATTACAGCAAAAAAGCATATTTTTCTACACTTTACACAAAGTCATTCAACACTTTGGTTTATCTATAACTGTCCTCATCTGGGCTCACATTTAAGAAGAACCATTAAGCATTTAATACTAATCTGGGACTAATGTTGCTCTGTTTACACGGGCAGCGTTGGCGGAAGATGACAACCGCCCAGGAGGATGAAAAGCCATCGGACCGTGAAGAATTTACACACACAGGGAGCGTGGGCGAAGCTCCTGTCTAGCCAGGATTTTTCCAGGTCACAATAATCTCACTGCCTTTTCCCCTGTCTGTCTTGACTTACTGTAGTCATCATTGAAATTTGACAATTGGACAGATGGCGTCCTGTACAGTTTTACGGCAATATTTTCTTCTATCTTAAATTGTCCTGAAGAATCAGGCAAATGAAGGAAGATGATGAAGGGACACTCTTGATGAATTAAGAGGATAGAAAGTTTCCTTTTGCAGTAAAACAGTGAGCTCTGACCATAGATTGAATGCTATAGATCAGAATTGAACCTATGTACATATACCACATGTATACCATTAATGTAAGTCACTCTATTTGTAATTTTTCCAACTACTCAATAAAATCAATGTCTTTGTCTGTAAGCTGCAAATGTCATGAATGTTGATGTACAGAGTCAGAAAAATATCTGGAAAAACTTGATTCCAAGCATAAAACTGTAATGCATCAAATATTATTTGCTTGTGTTAGCTTAAAGAGCAACAAATATATGAATTCAACGATTATATTTGTCGTCCCTGCTGATCCGGAGCTGCATAACTCAAACAAAAAGAAACAATATTATAAGGGTGATGAAGGCTGTACAGATTATTCACTGTAGACTGTGAGTCAATTAACTCTGCTTTGACATTAAGTTTAAAAGACGTTTTGTAATCTCAAGTATTAGCCTTGTTGCAGCTTATGTGATTAAAATATTAGGAAGCTGCAAATATGACTGTGTCTTTACATTAAATATATTGTGTTTCTTGTTTTTTTTTGTAAAGTGTTGTTTGTATTGTTGATTATGATAAAGTACAAATAAATGCTTTTGTCTGTTGTCAGTTTTGGGGAAGTTTTCAAACAATATTTATGAAGCATTTGCTTTGACTTTACTGCAGAGTTTTTAATGTCAGAAAAAACAAAATCAGGAAACAAAAAACATACCTAAAACTTTTTGCTGCATTTATGTGACACATTTTAATTCTACAAGGCCAGCAAATTTATTTTAACTACTGAAAACAGATTCATTACACAATTGATATAATATATTAGCACAATCACAGGGAAAAGGTTGTCCTTTTCCACTTTGAGGTGACTGATGAAGTCCTAAATATAGTCATTTATTGCGAGAAGTGCTACAGGAGAAAAGGTCAAAAAGAGAGAATAATTATCCTTTGAACCCAACAATTTTTTTGGCCACTTGGGGGCAGTGAAAAAAGCTGTGAAGAAACACAGACATATCATATTTCTTTGAGAAGTTTTCACATTTAACAAGAACAGACCAACACTGGAGTCATGTCACTCATGGGCTGTGAATGAAACTCCAAATTTATCAACCTTTTACCTCCAGTTTGCACTCCACCAGCCCCACCAGAAGGAAACATCTCCCTCTTGAGGTGCTTCTTTTTCCACCTGAATCATTAGTCTCTTACTATGTCTGTTTATTGTTTGGTGCTGTGAAGCTAGTCCTCTGTCGGGTTTTTTTTTTTTTTTACTATTCTGATTGAAAACATCCGATTTACAAAAGATTTACAAAAATCTAAAAGCTGTGGGCTGGAAAATAAAAACAACAGCCATGTTTTAATTGAGTATGTCATCAGAGAAGTTAGTTTTAAAATAGCATAATCTTTTTTTTCCCCCATGTTTTGTCATTTAGAACTTTTTGGAAAAACAGTTAATGCACTTAATGGGAGATGCAAATAAATTTACTGAACAAGGTCAGATTTAATATTTAACTCTTGGCTGATGAGCTGATCCTCTCCAACAGAAGAAAGAGAACATGTTTCCACAGATTACAACATCTCCTCATCCCTCCACACAGATCTGATGTAACCTTTCTCACAATAACACATGAAGCAAACAGAAACGTGATAACTCCATCATGTTTTCGACTTTTTTTTCACACCCTTTAAAGTTCCACTAGCACTCGTTTGATTACATCATCTTGTTACACCTTTTTCTGCAACGCTGTAATGGTTTTCTCGCTGTGAAGTGGCGCCCTCTTGATGTGCTAACTCTGAATAATTGCATAACAGTAGTGTGTGGGTTTGTAAGGGAGAGTTTCAATATTAAATTTGTCATGTGACCCTTCGCTAATAAAATGATATTGATTATAATCCCTTTAATCTCTTAACCAGGAGGCCTATGTATATTTACATATGGCTATTCTTTTTAAAAACACCATAAATTACACGATTAACTTTTCCTTTCTTTAATCTTCCTGGTGTAAAATTGAAATATCACCCTCATGGCGTGATGCAAGGTAAAATACAGAGTTAGGTAACTTGACCTTTTAAAATGAACTATGTTTCCACAGCAACTCCAGACTGATGGTGCCTTTAAAAATGTGAAGAATCAAGTCTTTAAATCCAAGAACTGAGGCAAGCCGTTGTGGTGAATAGACTTAAATCATCTTTAATAGCATGTTGATATACTGCAAAGACAGGTAGAGAGGGATTCAAAGCCAACTGAGGGAGATGATGGTTCATAGCCTGTCTGTTACACTCAGTTTCTTCCCCTAAATATGTCCATTTTTTGTTATATTTTTTAAACTAGTATGAGCAAACACAGTGTTGAAGAGCCAGACAAAGAGATCCACATCATCCATGAAGCAGTGCACTGGTATGGCAGAGCCCTTTTTCCAGTTCCTTTTAAGAAATTTAGCCACTACTTCACCTCCGTATGCTGTACTCCCGAAATGCTACATTGGTTTTCTTTCAAACGTACAACTCATGGTTTTTCAGTATGCCCTTATATTCACGTTTATTGCACACAGCATGTCTCTCTACCAAAATGCTCGTCGAGCAAGCACATTGTCAAGTAGGAAAAAACTGTGTAATCTTAAACAAGAGGATAGTGAAAGACAGGGTAGCAAATATGGCCGAGGTTGGGCAAAATTGCGTACACTTACGACTGTGTATCCACTTTTCTGTTTGAAGGGTCATAATGTTTCTCTCAGGTCTGCCACAAACTGGGTTTTACAGCATAACAAAAAAATTTTCATCTGCCACTAGTTTGCTCGCAGCAAAAAATTCAGTCATGCACAAACAAATTCAAGACCTTTGGGGAGTTCAGCAGGCCTCCAAACCGATGTCATGCATGAGGAAAGAATCACATCATATCTGAATGCTGATTTAAACGAATAAATAATCATCATCCGCTGAAGTAAAGAGCAGAAACATTTGAAGCTTTAAGCTCAAATGAATCACTTTAAAAGTTTGTTCATAATTGTTGTAAATTTTTTAAATGATAATTTTTCGCTCTTAATTTGCTTGAAAAGTGATGATACTTCTCCGGTGTTGTGAAATAATAAGAAATGAAAAGTTTGGATTTTTGAAATGGAAAAGTCTGGATGCCATTTAGAGCAGAGCAGGTCACACACACTCTCGCTCTCACACACACACACATCCAACCTGCCAGAACAACAAACATTTTTTTCCGTAACTTCGTTTCTCCACTCCGTTAAATCATGAGCGGGAAAGGACAGAAAGATGAGATAGAGACCTCCCTGTGGTGGCTCCGTGATTATAAATCAACAAATCAGACAGATAGGGGTCAGATGGGAGCAGAGCTAACCGAACACACAATACCTGGTGGTGGCTTATGTTTAAAAGATGGACGCATTCAGGCCGGGGCAGCCGCTGACCTATTTCAGAATGAAGGACGCGTGACAGGGCGGCAGCATTTTGAAGGGGCTAAAGGTAGCTTGCTTGTCCTTTCCGACACTGCTTCAATGTGGTATTTACAATCTAGGCTGGGGTAAAGGAGAGAGAGATCAGATAATGCATTCTTTTTTGTCCCATTCTCATTTAAAGCTGGCTAGCCGATTGCACAAACAATACCATTAATGCCAGCATTTGCAATAAAAGCCGTGTGTGTGTGCCTCTCTAGGTTTTTGCCTTTTTTGAAAATGTCAGACCAAAAGGTTAGGAGGGAAAGACAAAAACAGTCACAAGGAGCCGAAAAAACCCAACCTGGGAGTTGTAGCGACATACAGAGACGGTGTCTGGATGTGTCGTGGGCGGACTCAGTCCTGCGTTTATCCACCGCCCGAAAACACACACACAGACAGACACACAAAAAAAGGTGGAATATTTCACCCAAATTAAAATAAACACAAATCTTGACTTTTTAAACCGTTGTAGCAGAAGCATCTTCATGGAAATTCGTGGCAATTTCCTGTAAAAGCAAAGAGGCATTTCTTAAACAACAGCTGACAGTGTGTTGCACATATATTACATGTGAATCTCTGTTGTTGTTTTTTTTTTTTAGAAAAGTCCAAGAGCGAGTTTCAAAATATGAAAAACTTTCCCTCCATCGGCTGATACATGAGGCAAGGACTCCTGGGAAGCATTAGCGATAATAAATATGAAGACAAACAATGATCAACAGGACTGTCCTGCGCTGACTTTTTGGTTTGGGAGCGATCCACGTGATTGGTTGCCTTTGTTTCCTGTCATCCTTCGCTGCACAATGATCTATGGAGAGTGACAATTGAGCCAGAGTGTTTTCTGATGATAGAGAGCCGCAACACAACAGAGGAGCGGATGACAAACACAGCTTATCGGAAGATGTCGGGGTTTTTTTTATTTTTTTATCCAGGGGAGCAGAGAAGAAGAGAGGAGGCTCTCCATCACATAAATAAATCAGCAACTGCAGAAATATCAGTTTAGTTATTCATTTTTTTTAAGCTCCTTGAGGGAGAAGCGTGAATGGACTATTTTCTCAAAGCAAAGGAGGTTTTTTTTTTTTTTAATCTTTTCTTCTAGCCCTAGCGTTTAGTCAAGTGCAAAGAAGTCAGTGTTCAGTGGAAGCGTATGTATTTTGGCACACGTTTTCAGTGTCAACTATGCACACACGCGCACATACAGCACAGTAGGCATGAGGTTTGGGATGATTAAAAGAGAACAGAAGCAGAAGGTCCTCGAAGTGCGTCCATCCGTCACAATCCACAAAAAAAGTTTCAGGGATTCACATATTTCTCTTGTTGTTGTTGTTGTCGTTGTTGTTGTTGTTGTTGTTGGTGAATACTGGAACTACAAGGGATCCATCCAGAAACTGAGTATCTGTGTTTTCCCCTAGCAAGAGTTAAAACTGACAAAAAGTTATAGAAATTTGTTAAAACTACGTAATATTTCAAAATACATGTGGAATCAAGTAAAACTTTGTATATGCACTTTATTTCTCTATCTCTTTTAAAACCTTAATTTTTCTTTTTATTCATTTTTTCCTTAAATATATGCATATAAGTGAGATTTAATTTTTTTTTTAATTATAGCTCTTTCATCTGTATGTATATATGTACATTATGTACTTTTAAATAGTTAGAGAGGGGATGGTGGGTGTGTTTGTGGGGGGGAGTGTGTGTGGAAGTGTGTGTGTGTGTGTGTCAGGGAAACAGTGCTAATTAATTTATTTACACCATGCTCCGAGAGCCGCTTGGGGTCCGGTGTAGACTGAGCCGGGGGTCAGGGGGTATATACTGGTGCGGGTGGTTGTAAGGCGGAGGTGGAGGAGGCAGCGGGGGCTGGTGGCCGTCGTTGCCATGGGAGCCGTCCGGCGAGCGGACCGGGGTGGACATGGCCGACTGGCTGAGCTGGTGGTGGCTGTGGTGGTGATGCTGGTAGTGGTGGTGTGTGGGCGTTTGGCTGAGGAAGGCCTCCATGCGTCCGTGGCCGCTGTTGTCGAGCATGATGACCTTGACGATCTGCTGACACTGGATCAGTGTCTCGGGCCGCAGATCAGCCATGCTGACAGCTGGCTGGTGGTGCTGCTGGAGGTGGAGGTGGTGGGCGGGGGTGCTCGCCGCTGACTGCAGCTGCGGGTGCTGAGGAGGAGGCGCCGGCCCCTGGGTTAGCCCCTGGGGTCCCTGCTGGAAAAGCAGCTCCCCCCGGTGGTTAAGAAGGGCCACGCTCTCGGGAGTCCGAGCCGTGCTGCTGCTGAGCTGGTACGTCTGAAGCCTGTTGTGAATTGACACCTAGTTTAGAAAACAGCCAAGAGAACAGCATCACATGTTATAAAACTGGTTCCTCCTCTACAGTCCGTCAAGCCCTCTTTTTGTTTTTTATTTCATTGTGTTTTTTGGGGGGTTGGGGAAGTGAATGCACAGCACACACACACACAGGGCATGCGTGAGGGCTTAGGTGTTGAGGGTCGGTGGAGGTGTAAAATCATTGTGCCTACTGCACACTCCCCTCCCTCCACCCCTACAGGTATTGTGGGAACAGTAAAGATCGGATGCTGGGGACACCGGTGTGTGACTGGGATCAGGTGGAGGACAGTGGTGGGGAAACGGGGGGGTAAGAAAATTTGGTACGACGCTTACAGAAGGGGCCCGGTGGTTCCAAAGGGGACACTGAGGGCCCCTGTGTCTCCCTTCCAAACCACTGTGTGGCGCTATAGGGACAACCGACACGAGGAGATTTTGGGGGTAACCAAAACATAGACGGAGGTCGTACGAAGAAGAGGGAGAGGTGGAAGAAGAGGAGGAGAGGAGGTGAGCAGACTGACAACCACAGACGTCCACAGGCAACACTCATCAGAATGCAAACCTCCATATGTCACATTTATTTCTGTTTTCAGTAGACATTTTTTGTTGACATGGTTATCCCACTGCTTTTCTTGGCAAAACCAACCCTAGCCACTTTTGATTCCTTGACTGTTTTTAATTGACTCTTAACCTTAACTAATCCCACTCCTTATGCTTAAACATAACCAACCCCACCTAACAGGGCCAGTGAAATCAAAGCATAGTAAGGTGGATTTTACCTGGAAAAGCAGTGGGATTCATATGAACTTTTTTGTTCCCTCAGTGTTGTTGTTTCTGAAGCCTGTTTTTCTTAATTGTGTCTTTCTGAATTCTGTAGCCCATCTAAGGAAACACTTAACTTTTACAAGTTACAATCAGCATTACAATGCTCTACTCAGACAGTATATGCCAAAACAAAAAGCAAAGGAAGTATCTTTAAAAATTAATTACATGAGCACAATGTGAAATGCATATTCTATTTAGCAAGCAGAAATCATGTGAAAATTAAAAGGACTATGCAAACACACAACATGTCAGGCACGCTTTCTTTGTATTTGTTGCAAACTAAGCTAACGTTAGCATATTGTTTATCACCAAAAACAAGGGTTAGCTAAATTACAGGCAAGTCTAACTTAATGTATTCAGATTAAAATTTGAAGAATAAAATCTCCCCTTCTTTTCGTTCTCAGGTGAGTTTGGATATCTACCTGTCCATGGTCTTTTAAATTAAAAACTTATTTATCTCACTTTTTAAGCAGCTCATATTTGCATTTAAACACATTAATGCCTTATGTCAAAACATAATATCTTTTATTTCTGAATCAATATCTTTCAGGTGCTGGTTTAAGCAGAAGTAAATTGCATCTACTGTACAAGAGAAAGATCTTTCTTTCAAATGAACCTTTGATCTACTAAGTGCATCAATCAGAATATAGTTTCCCACCAAAACGCTTCCCAATGGTGTGTGTGAGAATAAGATCAACGGTAATTCACCTGAAATGTAACAGACCTTTAATGTGAAGTATCTGACGTTAAAAAAAAAGGCTTCAAGCAGTGTTCCTCCATTCTCTTACAGGAGCTGATGTAACTCTTGTGTGAACAGTACTTCATTAACATTTGCTCCCGTTCAATCTGGCGGCCACTATTTCTACTTGACAACTAAGCACATATATTGAGGGTACAGCATCAATGAGCTCTGAGGCACTTTAGATAAAAAATGAAGGGTTTCTCTGACCTTCTGGTGTCTTTTGAAACTTTGATAATTTAAACAGAAGTTTTAAGTACGTTCTGGAGATGACCAAAGGAGGATGGATTGATTGGGCAAGCAGAACTTATAATTAGGCAAACATCTCCCTTTTTTGGATAAGGACATTTCTAAAATACCTACTACATAGACAGAATTATGAAATAAAACTTCAAACAGTGTCTAAAATCACTCCATATTTACCATATAGTTTATCTATTTGTTTGTCCAAGTTCAAGATTTATGCAGGAGACAATGCCCTCTTAAAATTTCCATGATAGAGTGAAAAAAGTAGAATAAAAATATCTAAAATGAGTAAACATGGTGTACTACTGTTTATTACCGGTATATTGTGTTTAAGTAGTTATCAGAGAGTGACACAGCTCAGAAAAGTCAAGACTCTCCTCTAAGAAATAGATCCACAAATAACTCCATGTAAAAGATACAACTTTTATAATGTATATAATTCTGTGTTTGTTTTATTTTATCTTAATTTTTGAACTTTACAGGTGCAGGTGGGCATTTTTTTTTAAAGACAGAGCAGCACTGAACAACATATAAGACTTTTGTGATACACAAAGGAAAGTTTTATTGATTTTCAAGTGTCTCAATTTGCATTAAAGCAGTTTGTTTCCGTTTTCTTTCCACCACAGCATTTTAGTCTGAATTTTATTCAAATGCATCAGTCTTCAAACACACATTTGTGACTTGGACTGTGCAGCAGCCAGCTGACATTACTTTGCTCTAACGACGTCACCCACCTTGATTACATGTCTCACCTTGTGAAATCTGGTGGATGGAGTGGGTGGATCGTTAGCTGGATTGGTTGCACCTGAGGGGAAGCTGGCAGAGCTTAAAAGGTCTAACGAGCCCACCAGTCTCTGTTTGCCTTTCCTCTCTTTTATGATGGGCAAAAACACAACAACCCACACTCCCGCTCAAAACGCTCAAACCCCTCCATGTCGCTGGCGTTGCTGACTGACACTGCAGTAATGTGACTGTCTTTAGGGATGTAGTTTAAAAAAAAATGGGGTTTTAAAAAAGTGACAGAGAAATGTAAATTACAGCCTTGAGTGTCTTTAACCACTCTGAAACTTCAGCACAGACTAGCATATTGTTACTGCTCTGAAGGAGACAGTAAAATCTTGACACCTTCCCCTATCAAATTCTGATTAAAAGCTTGCCATGGGGGTTCCTGTCATCCCTGCATTCATGCCTCTAGTGTAAGCAGGATTCTTCGCCTGACCCTCCTGGTTTTTAAGATAAATGCGTTTCGACAGCTAATGGCTCCCCACCAGCCACTGACATTTACTGCAGGCTTGCACGGTGGAGGGGAAGACGGCTGGTGAAGGTAGCTCAGACAACCATGAATGCTGCCCTGATCATAGCTCTCTATTATCAGGACCCAAAGGTTATTAAGCAAGAGAGCGTTTGCATGCATGAAATGAGCAAATATTCCATTGCACGGTCAAAAAAAACTTTTCTTTTTCTGTCTTTAAATGTCTCTTGAGCAGCAGTGAATGCATGTTTGCTCTGCTTATAATTGTCATTCCAGAGGCATTTATGGCTTTGAAAATGAAATGGCTCTGAAACCTTTCAGTGTGATGTGTTTGCAATTACTTCTGCTCGAACCAGCACCCAAGTAAAGTTCCAGCCTCACATAATGTACCAGCAAGCTATGTGGAATTAAACAGCCACTGAATGTCAAATTGACCATGTGCATTTAGCTTTTTTACTCCGCTGCAACAGAAAGGACTAGAAAAGGTCATTTGATGCCTCTATAGTAGGATGGTAATTGCAAAGCCCCATGGGTACCGTAGTTCAGCTTGCTGTCTCGCTTTGCACAAAACTTTGGTACGAGAAGTTTCCCCCGGAGGTTTCTTAAGAGGCAAGGAGGTGACGACTCTGGGTCAAACAACTGTTAAATTTTATTCGCCTGCAAGTTGCTGTGTTTTTCAACACACACACACACACACACACACACTCATATATATGCATTTCACACATGTTCTCAGCCACTTTTAGCAATGTCTGCTTTCTCTTTTTTCCTCTTAAGGCCTTAAAGGAGTCATAACTTCTGCCAGAGCTTGTAAAACTCATTACAACAAGTTCCTTCTCTAGTTTATAGATAATATTTAAGATTCAGAGTCTGATTCATTTTCTGTGATGTGATCCTGACTGCTATGATTCTATTAATTTTCCCAAGCAACCATCTTTAATTTTGTACGGCATAAAGAGTCCTTTTTATCTAATATTTAGTTCGGATGGGTTTCCTTACATGCCCCCAGCACTTCTTCTCTCATCCACTCTTCACCCGCTTCTGCTTGATGCCTCTAGCTTTGAACACATGACTGGTCCTGAGGTTACATCCTATTTCATCCTACAATTACTCTGATAATAACACACTGCCCTGACTTACCTGTTATTTTGGGACATGGCCCTATCACTAAGTACTTACCTCCACTGCATTGTGTCCACTTCTGTCATCAATCTCCTGGTTTCCTGGAGAGAAAAACACAAAGGGAAAAAAAGAAGAAAAGTGGAACACAGTACAGTTATTTTATCTTTACTGCATCTCGAAAATGTTTTAGGAGCAAGACATATATTTTCACTGGTTTACGTCAGCGACGGTAAAAAGGATGTCTGACCCTTTTCAAAGTAATTCCACTATATATAAATCTGAGGCCAAAACATCCCTGATAAGTGCTGCCAACTTTCCTTTTGGTGGCGTCATTTGGAGTCGGTGTCATCGATGTAGTGATCAGCAGATGGAGCTGACGTATTTTGGGTCTACACATACAGTTGCCAGCTAAAAGCGAAGTTAGGTTTAGCTGTCAGCCATGACATTGCACTCCTCTTTTTTGGCATAAAATAACTAATCAAAACCAAACTTGTTAGGAAAATGAGCATGTGGACCGTCACAGTGGTGATGAGACCCATTTAAAATGACAGAGGCCATTACTGGGGAAAATTTTGTGTTTATTTAAATACAGTTCCAATTGGCTAATACTGATGGGTTGTTATTTATAACGTAACCTGCAGCAAGCTCAAGGGGAGATCTAGGTGTTCTGGCTTCTGTTGGACGGTTTTAAATCCTAGATGACCCATGGGCCAGTCAGAGGTGCAAATCAGAGCATTAGGGAATTTAAAAGGACAACAAACACTTTGCCATAGTTGCTGAATTTAACTCAAGTTTAGCCTAAAATGAACACAGCTTCCAGGCTTCAACTGCTTCTTTATGGATCACCAGCCGCTGAGGATGCTGACCTTTTCTTCAAACTTACTCGCTACTGCTGATAAATCTGTTAGTTAAAGTCACCATAGAGAAATAAGAAGCCTCTGTTTGTCTTCCTCTGTGCAAAATTACAGGATGCCTAATTTAAAAAATATTAACTTTGACGGTACATTGCAACTGTTATGAACAGATATCATGACATTACGCAGTGACAGTGGGGGCCCTTAACAAGTGAATTGCCTCATTTACAGCATCCACAAATAGCACAAATCTTTAGTAATCTGATATTTATTTCATTTTAAAATGCCGGAGGCAGCACCTTCTTTTTAAAGCTATTAAATTTCCTCTTTTTTCCAATTGATCAGTTCATAAAAACAGCAGTGGCTCAGCATTGTTTCGGCAGCGGGTAAATTAACGCAATTGAGGACAGGGTCTCTGCGGTGGGGTTTTTTTTAAATTAAAAAACGTCGCACACACACACTCGTACACACCTGACGGGGAGCCCTGTTTGCCGCGCAGCTCTAGCTGTGTGCCGTTGTTCTTTACTGAGTGAGTCTTGGCTCCCTGCTGCTTTTCCAGCTCCCCTGCGGAGAACAGAAGACAAAAATGATCATCGTAATCACCATGACAGAGAGCAAAAATAAGAGGATAGGCACAGGAAGAGGTAGGTGGGTTATTTCTACTTTATTTTATAAATATACACACGCATACGCACATACTCTTGTTGCCTTCCCCTCCCACACTCTTCTCTAAGCTCAAAACACCACTCTCCATCTCTCTAATTAAACTTCACACTTGATGGTAATTGCATGTCATTTCCAATCATGATGACTAAATGTTGTTTTTGTCTCCGACATCGCTCAGCATTCTAATTCTGAACCGCAGAACTGCCAGGTGAGACCTTAAAGCTGAAGCTCACAATGTCCCTAAATTCATTTTTGGTGCAAGTGTGACAAAATCTGACAAAGCGAACAGAAAATTGGCTGTTTTGTTGTTTTATCTCCTGGAAAATGGGGTCGGATGAAGCTATAAATGAACATGGGTAACACTTTATTTTAGCAGTTGTAACAGTTTCTCAGTTTATTTAGAAGATTTCCTGGAAATAACAATGTATTTTGCAATCAGTTATAATAAAAAATTCAGACTGCATTTAACTTGTTGTGTCCTTTTCTTATTTTCTAGTTTAGCCTACAACACAGAGACTTTTAGCCAGTGAACAGCAGGTTAGCTGAACATTTCAAGCACAAAACTCGACATTGGTTATTTTAATGAGAATTAAAATTTCTGAGAATAATAAAAACTTGTTTCGGTTAAAAAAAGAGCAGTTCTTTCAATGAAATCTTCAATCAAGTTTTTCCAGTCTAATATCTACTTATATGTTCTTGGTAACTCAGTTGGGCCTACAGACAACAGTACAGGCATACAGCATGAAGAGGGGGGGGGGCAGAAAAAATGGTTTCTCCTTCCTGTCTCAAAGAGGGAAACCCCAAACATAAGCTGGCATGTTTACTAATGTGCCAACAATACAAGGCACTCAGAGGGGAAAAGAAGATGTTGTGTTTGTCTGTGCAGCTGCCAGCAATCATTCTTGCTCCAAGTTTTGTTGTTACTATATTGTGTCCTCAAAAAGAGTGTGGGCTGTTTGCATTTGTATGCGTGCATCGGTTTGTGTATTTTTTGTGCACCGTAGCTGTCTCCAGCTCAACTTTAGAGAGAGAGAGAAATAACTTCCTTCTGTCATCCTCTTGCCTGTCTCCATATGTTGTTGCCTGCTCTCCCCAGGATGCCAGCCCTCCCTCTCTGTAAAGGGTAATGTGGTTGCGTCAAATCCCAGCAGGGAAGCTCTCTTTGATGCCCACTGGCAGGAGCCAGAATCTGGATACTCTGGTTTTCCATGTGTGTCTAAGTATGTGCATGTGTTATTGTCTGGAGACTTTCATATGCACACAAGCCCAAACATCTCAGATGGCCCGGCTGCTTTTTTGTTTTTTTGAAAACCGTGGCCTCTTTTCACCTCCAATTTACTGCCCTCCTGCAGTCCGTTTGAGCTGCAGTGCAGCACAGGATATAATGCAAAAAAAAAAATCATTGTGCACCTACACAGATGTGCTGCTGACTACAAGCTGGAAAATAATACAAAACAAAGGATGGCTTCTGACTCATGTGTACTATCTGAGGACCTATTGATTCCCTCACAGAGTATCAAAGAATCCACTGAAGGCTCCCACTTCCCCAAGATGTGAGATTATTGATTTAGCCCATGATGCAAAAGGATGTTGACCTTCTTTTTGTAGCTGACTACACAAACATGATGGACACAAGGCAGCACAAACGCACTGTACATGCATGCAGTCACCCGATTTGCAATAAAAAGCGAGTGAAGAGCAACTGTCTGATGCTAATAATTATTTCCCACTTGTCTTCCTTAGTTCACATATACACAATTTTTCCTTTTGCAGTAGCCTCCAGTCCACACTTCCAGCCACAGAATCAGTATGTTCATGATAAACATTGAGTGGAAAATCCTAGAGGACATTTACAAGTATGGGCACAATGTGTAATGAGGACATAAGCAGTGTTGCAAGCAGTCCCTCATGTGTTATCAAGGGTCAGCTTACACTCGATGCGTATCTGCTCCATCTCCGACACCTCTGCGATCGATTCCTTCAGGTCTTCTAGAAACTTGAGCAGCTCCTCAGCACTTTGGGCACAAAAGTTAAGTACCTGCTTCTTGTCTGAGCCAAAAGGAGAGAGGATGGTGATGCCATGAGGGTAGTCTGGGGAAACACAGAGGAGATTAAGTCGTTAAAGCGAGAAGTAAAAAGAAGGAGCTTTTTGTCGGAGACTTGTGCATGTGAGGTGTGAAAATGCTTCAGATTTAAAATGTGTCGACTCATTTTGTTCCCCTTTTTGTATATTTTTTGAACAAAATCCACTTCTAAGTAGTTTAATGGTGGTCTCTATAAAGGCTGCTGAGATGATGCAAAACATGTGAAACACTCTATCGACATTCGGCTTAAATGCAACAGCTGTTAGCTGTTAGCATCTGGCGAGCAGCAGAGTGCTGCAGTGTGTTTCCGTAATGGAGCTAAACACACAGCAGCAGAGTTCTGCTATGAAGAAAATGAAGTGTGAAACAGTTAACTGCAGTTTATGTTTCAGGAATCCTGATCGAAAAACTCATTATTTCAAATTATGTCAAATTTTTACTGTGATTCGAGCTGGAGAGGGAAAAAAAAGTGAAAAAAGCACAATTAGTTTGAAACTACTGACAATTTTAAAGATGTTTTATTGGGAAAACCATTTGCAGGATCTTTAATTTCTGCCACAATGAGCGTAAAAACAAAGTCAGGCTCCTGATAATACAACAAAGTAAGTCTAATATTTAATAAATTTCAAATACAGCCATGACTACAACTTGAAAGAACAATTCCTGATTCCTAAAGCTTTGTTTTCATTCTGCGACTTACATTCATTTTCAAACAGATGAAACTGCATGCCGAGTAGGCCCATGGCTTTGCAGAAAGTGTAGGCTGCAGAACTCTTTTTCTTTGGACAAAGCTTCAAGATCTGCAGTCAAACAAGAGAAAAATCAGAGTTACAGCAACAATTTTGAATGACAGGAGAGCCCATTAAATGATTTTGCTCAGTGTTCTGAGCTCTTCTGAGATCTTTTTGATTGTCACCGAGATTTCCATATCACAGGACGGCTCAGAGAGGCTCCGAAAGAACAGTTTGATAGAAAATATTAACGACATTTCATTCTTCTAAAAGTGTTCCCAAATTGTGCTCTAATTTGTATGAAAACCAACACCTTTGTATGTTTATATCAGGATGTGTTAGAGATATTGTGTTTTTTCATCGAATGACCTTCCAGATGGAAGAAAGATGAGTCGAATCTGTTTTTTCAGCACGACTATGGGCAATAATTTACCAGGCGAGCCGTATTAAACCAATACATCACAGTGGCACTTTAAACACTTCTTGACATGTTCGGGCTGCTAGAACAAGGGCCGAATTCAAAGAGAAGTTCCCATCACTTTAATTTCGCACTAAAATTTTTCAAAGACAATTTCTGCCCTGCTTTCAAAGCTGTCAGGAGGAAGCGTCTCGCTGGAATCTATCGGACCGCAATCTTTTAGTGCCAAATGACAAGAATTCCACTGTGATGTTGGAGGAAAACTTTCGCCTTTTTCTTCAAAAAATGGCCTTATAACCTCTTTTTTTCCTGCAGCAACCAATTACTTTTATGTTAGAGGAGAAAAAGGGAAGGGAGGGAACAATCGTGCTCCTTTATTTTTTTGCTGCATTTTGTTGGAATGAGATCAACATTTGCCGTAATTATGAGAGTAGTTAAACACTTTGGATGATGACCCTCATGTGGCTCCTAATGAGCACGTTAATTGTGCCTAACATTAAACTTTTGATATTTCTTAAATCTGCACGACTTTGAACCAAAAGAACAACTTCGTGCTGACCCTGAGGAAACCCGGCTTTATTACTGTCCCTTAAAGCTGCTCTGTAGGGGACACATCTTTGCTTATGAGTGCAACACTGCGTTTGCCACTATCTATTATTAAAAGAAACGGCCGGAGAGTCCGGACTTATGAAACATAAAAAGAAGAGAGGGGAGCTTACAGGGGAAGTAGGTGATGGTGCATTGCAGCTGTCACAACAAAATAAGCAGCTTTAAAGCTCCGAACGTGTGCAGCATAAACAACAATTTTCAGCACAGGTTTAAAGAAAGTGAACACATGTAAACATCGTGACGGATGCGATTTATTACACCGAATCTCTCATTATGGTTAGCTTTTTTTTTTTTTTTACTCTATACTTACAACAATGAGATCATTAAATAGGAAGACTTCTCTCTGGTGTGCCGCCTGTTTTTGGGCCTTATTCACATCCGTCACCTCAAAAAGTCGACTACAGCACACCAGTCTTCTGTGAGGGACGGAAAGAACCTGCAGACAAATAAAAGAAAACAAGGTCGATGGAGGTTCAGTCACTCAGAGGCTTTAAATTTATTCCAAAGACCACAAAAAGAGAAACAGGGCGGCCATTAAACATCGCACATTGAGACAAATTACACATGAGGACGAACCTGAGAGTCTTAGAGGAGATATTAAACTGTAATCAAAGCAGCAGATAAAACTGCATTTTCTGTCAAGGTTATCCAGATGTTAACTGTGTCGCTCTGAGGGGAATATGGGCTAAAAAGGATGGTTTGCATTTTCAGATTCTTTATTTAGCCGCACTGAGGTTTGAGATTGCTCTTTTCACTCCCTTTTATCAACTAGATTAGTAGATTTTCTGCCTTCAAATGAGTGTTTTTCTATTCATAGATTAATATGAGCTCACTGACAGATTCTCAACAGTAAGGGATGTGATGTACCAGACTTTTTTTTTGCTGAAAACAGCCACCTGCTGTGGCCATAAACTGAACTATGAGAGTGGAGAGAGTGTCACGGTGAACCGAAACAATAAAGTTGAAGGCAACATTGGATACGGTGATGTGAAACCCCATATAAAGCTCCGTAAAGCTGAGGGGAGCTGCAGATTCAGGTGATTGCTGTCTACTTATTAGCTCTGACATTAGACCAAATCGGATTAGCGAAGGTGATAACGTTACACCGGGAGGTCTAAAGTTTTGTTTTGTCCCTTGAGGCCTGCCTTCTCCTCTCGGACTTAAGTGCTTTTCCCAGTTTAAGCAGATTACACCATAAAAATGTCCTATGCCTTCGGAGACTGATCTAATCATGTTCTCGCCCCTTCACACTCTTGCCTGTCTGACTTGTCCGGCTCTTTTAGAGCATCACAATCCAAACAGCAGCAATGTGACTGCTGAGTGAGTCGATGTGGACTTGATCTCCTCTTCATGATAAAAATACAAACATTTATAGCCTCTGTGAGGTTTTCTATTTGTGCATTTTCAATTTATATTCCCTCTGCTCCCTGTGGATTATTAGCAATGTGGTGGCCCGCAGAGCTTCTGTAACTTCTCTCATCTCTGGTCACTGCAGGGTGCAGACTCCTGCCCAGCTGGCCACAGCCAGCCTGCTTTCTCATTACACTAATGTCAGAAACATGCAAAGACATCATTAGCTTGAAATGCCCCTTGCATGCAATCCTTTCCTATCGGGATTATGCAGAAGCAGCACGACAGAAAAGAGTTTAGTCGAACAAATGTGTGCTGACAAAACACAGACTCTACACAAGTTGTATGAAATATTTAAAACAATTTAAGTGTTTAAGGAGGAAAACAGTTGGATGCAGTGCTAGTTCATAACATTCAAAAAGAGTTATTGCATATTTACACCAAGCAAACCCCTATCCGAAGAAACCACATTTACTAAATACATTCTCACGTGGGCTACTCCCTCTTAGCAAAATAAATTAGAAATTAGAAATAAATAAATCCACAATCCAGGGACTCTGATATCTTCTGTGGTAGTATTTCAAAGGAAGAAACTTTATCTAAGGCTTTCTTTTTATGGCAGACGGCGCCCATGGGACGGAAATAGTCACTTCCTGTCAAAACAATCCATCATTGTTTTGGCTATGACAACACTCCTTCTGCCATCCTATGGCTATTCATCCATCACAGAGACACTTAAAGGCACGAGCCATAAAAAAAAAGAAAAGAAAAAGACAGCAGCGACACTCCTCTCAATGTCAGAGTTCCAATGTCATTTTAAAAGTTAGCAGGAAACAACAGAAATGAAAGCAACACTGTGTAACCTTAGAGGAAAGATAGCTGAGTCTCATCACCAGGTTGTCAAACATGGATGGCCTGAGAATGAGACCCAACAATTAATTATAGCGGCTCAGACTGGACTCAGCTATCAAATACCTTTTTACAGAAGTTACACGGTGCTGCTTCAAAAAAGAAAACTAATTTAAATACATTTATCATATAAAATATTTGAACTCTAGTCAGTATTCTTAGTGTACAAAAGACAGCATGAGAAGTTTATTCAAGAAGACTTTAATGTTATAGTTTACAAAGCTAACACGCTGATGCTAAGCAGGTATAATGTTTATCGTGTTCACCATCTTGGTTTAGCATGCTAGGATGCTAGCATTTGCTGTTTGGCACAAAAAACAAAGTGTATTTGATGCTGAGAACGTCATTAGCCACTATTTTGACCTTCATTTGCTGTTCTTATTTAACCACATCCTATAAACATTAACAATAATATTTTTTCTTCCTTTACTTGAAATTAAAATCATTGGATGAAAATTCTAGAGTCTGAGAAAAAAAAATCTACCTTTATCTGTGTTTCATGAATAAAGGATTGAAAAGCCCCGGTGCACCAACAGGAGTCAGACTGAATTCCCTGAACTACTGAAGCAAAAAAAAGGCTTCAAAAGCCTTTGGGTGTTTCTGTGAGCGGGAACACACAGCACGTTCCCACATGAGTCAGTGTTATCAGTCAATAATAAAGCTAAATATGTCTGCTCCTGTCTATCTCAGCCTTTTAATGCCCCACACACATGAAACTTTCCCCAGGATTATTGACACGGTGAATAAAAACAACATAAATGAGTAACTGTGTGAGCATTTTTAACCCTGAAGCTGACTCTTTACTTAAGAAATGTCAGCGTCAGGATCAAAACCTTACATTAAACTCGCTTGTGTGCATCAAGCAAGCCTCGACCTTAAACAGTTAAAAAAAAAAAAACTCTGATGATAGCAGTAGTTAATGACTTACCAGCTGGAGTAATGACCCGAGATAATGATCGTGCTGCTGATGAGACATTTAATAGCTAATAAATGTGCTCCGCTAACGCTACCAAGGCTAGGTGATAGTGATAAGGCCTTGAATAATGAGTGAGTGACTTGGCAGCGAGGTAGCAATGAGCGTATGTGTGTGTGAGAGTGTGAGTCTGTAATCATAATCACATGTTTGTGGGATTGATTATGCCTTTCTACTATTCCGAAAAGGCAAGAGAGTCTGCTGTAACATGAAAATACGGAACAGGAGTCATTGCTCTTAATAATAACAGCTGAAATTATGTAATAATGTGAAAGATGTCACTTTTAGTGACAATCCAATGGAAGGTTTTCCCCAGATTGTGCTTGTTTGTATCTGGTAGCTCACTTTTTTGGTTTACAGCTCACAACTCTTTGCATTTGATTACTGTCTTCTTTCTAGTTACAATAGGTGGCAGTTTTCAGCAAAAGAATTGGAACTTTTGGAAATCATGAACGCCTTGTGCCCAACACCAAACAGCAGAATGAGACACTATTTTGTGAACATATATGAGAATTTAGCTGTAAAAAAGCCACATAGTTCCATCAGAGTTAGTTGAGGCCAAAATTAGAGCTACAAGACTGACTACTGGATTTATTTTCATTGTTCGGCTACAAACACAACTCAAAATTAATCATTATGTTGCTTTTTGTCTGCTGGATGTTGGAATAAGCAACTGTTTGCTACCATACCTTATTACATTGTCCAAGTGGTTCAAAAAATCAACTTAAACAGATTTAAGTTCAATGTAGTTCAGGTAACAATGCAAAAAATCAAGCATAGAACAAAAGTGTGTGTGTGTCTGTGTGTCCTTACAGTTTTCATGCCTACGATGGACTGCTCAACTTTGGAGACGTAGGTGACGTGGTCTTCGTTGGAGCGCAACTCCCTCTGTTGTATCCTCTCGTAGATTCCCACAACCATGTCTCTGGGGATGTCCGCTCCGTCGTCCACACCTACAATGAAAATAGACTGATTACACACAAGTTTACACATTCACAACATCAGAGGAAAGTTGCTTTTAATTTGAGCAGACATTACTGCCCATCAGAGGTAATTTGGAACGAGTGCTCTTCCAACAGTTGCAAACTTGGACGATAGAAGACGGGAGTTCATCTATTCTGTCTCAAATTCATGCAAAAATATCCCAAACATGGCTGCATGCATATTATACTGCAACAAATTTGTTTTGCCTTGTTAGATATGCAAAGACTGGGGGAAAAAAAATCAATATTCAGAGCAAAAACAGCACTCTTCCACTAAGTTTCCTCATATGTCCTTCTTTCACTTTCTGTCTTTTACTGTCTCCTTTTTTAAATAATGACAGGAGGCAATGTGTGAGGAGGTTAATTGGCGAGTGAAAGGTTAACAGCCCGCCTAACTCCTGGAAGATTTTCCGTCTGGAACGCATTTCAGTTGAAGGCCGCGGCAGTGCGACGCAGGTAGAGCTGCATGTCATTAGGTTGAGAGGTTGCCCTCGAGATGCTCCCTGTTATATTCGCACAGCTGTACCGCTGTGTGGCACATTGAGTTTCCAATGGGGCGAGTTGTGTTTGGAGAAAATGAAGCTGCCACAAGTGATGGCGTTGACAGTGAGGCACCCTGGGACACCGCTGAGACATCGCTGCACATTATGGAGTCCGAGGGAGAGGAGAGATGTCCAGGGGGAAATGTGTGCAAAGTGTCAGATTAATAAGTTAGATGGTTTTTGCTGAATGTTTGTTTCTTTCTGTCAGCTCTCCTGCTTTCCTTAAACTCCTCATGACCTCACCGCTTTCAGCTGCGCGGCTTTTTAAATGGCTATAATAGCTGATTAGTTCACCTTGGTTTAAACTGAGACTATGACAGATCATTTCTTACGAAAACTTATGGTGCCACAAAGATAAATTCTCACGTCTTTGCACATATCCTGTTAAATATCTCAGCATTTGCCAGATGGATTGGCACATTTGTTTTTACAGGCATTCATGGCCCCCAGATGATAAATCCTATGATGATTTTGATGATCCTTCATCATGAAGTTGATGAGAAAACACAAAGTATTTGATAAACTGCCAGAAAATTTGAACACACGTTCATGTTTCTCTTTCGATTGACTACAGTAACTTCAATCCATCTTTCATTCAGCACCTTCATCAGGTCACGCATTTCATTTGTCTAATACACTCTGGTTTCTGCATTAACTGCACTTTGCGTTTAATGCTAATTAGCACAAGCGCTGACATACAAATGTCCTGTTTAAACATGAGATCAGCCCTCTGAAAACAAAGCACCTTGTGGCTGACACGAAACACTTTTTCATTTTCCAATAAGCTGGGATTGGACCGGATTAATTTATGGTGGAAGCCGGTTTATATGACGTTGTGAAGCAGCTTTGACGCTGACAGTTTGTTTAAACTGAGATAATGAATGTTCTTTGCTTCTTCATTACTATTGGTTTCTGGTGCATAATTGCATTTCACCTCAGCCAATTATTTGGGTGAGCTACTCTTCTGTCAGTGTGTGTGAGAGGGAGAGAGAGAAAGACATGAGCGAGGAGGAAAAGAGGAGAGAGAGAAACAAGGAGAATATAAACAAGGAAAGACAGATGTATAAACAGACAAATAATATTTTGGCACAAAATACGAGAATGGATAGAGAGACAGAAAACAGAAAACTGAGCAGAAGACAAATAGAGAGGCCAAGAGAGGATGGCATATTTTAATTTGCATAAGATGCAGAAATTGATTTTACAACATAATCTAATTGTGGGGGAACAGTCTAGATGAATCTATTAAAGTTGTTGTGCATCGACCTCAGTCTTCGCTGATTGATTCTGCAGAGGGAGGGTATAACTACCCCCCTGCCCCCCCAACCTCACTTCTCTCCTGCAACGCTCAGTAAATGAGCATCTGTCTGCGTACGGGAGACAAGAGTTACAGGTGCTTTCTGTAGGTGTCGCTTTGAGTTGTGAAATGCATAAAGCGCGACGGGCAAGGATGGAAATTTAACCTTGTTTTCATCACCTAAATTTATGCAGGGCGGTTGGATTATACGGATCCAAGCACTGTTGGACACTGACTCACTTTCAGTGATTCATCTGTGTGCTCCGTTGCCTCGCTCAAAATTCTCATCTGTATTACTGATATATTATTGTGTATTTTCTTGTCAACAATGTAGTAAAAAAAATATGTCAGAAAATAGTCACAATATTTATTTTTAATTTCTGGAACAGCACCTCTGTACAGTCAGGCATATTAGCATATTGGCTGACATCTTTAAGCATCTAATGAAGCTGATTCTTCTTCTGGTGTGGGAGTTTTTTTAATTTGTCCTTACAACTAGACTGAATATCAGTTCAGGTGTTCATCTCCCCCACAGGACTACATATACTGCTTTTAGTGATTATCTGGTTTGGCATCAGGTGTCATAAACATGTTTAAGAAACTGTAGTCTTGCATAGCCCAACCAATCTCCACTCTAGGTTGAAAAAAAGTCAGACTGAACCAGGTTTTGTTTGTATTTCTTTGAACTAGTCACAGTTGCCTTGGGCAGTGTGAAGCCCAGGATGCAGTGTCCATGCCCTTGCAAAATAGTGCCAGAGGGAACTTGTTTTTGGTGGAATATTTGCATGTGGAGAGGCAATCCCTGGCATTAAAATGGCTAAAAAACAGCAAAAAAACAAGCAGGCCTTCCTCATTGCAATGAACCAACTCTTTGTCAACACTTGGCATTTTCAGAGCGTAGACTTCCAGCTCAGTGGAGGTGTTTGTTGTTGTTTCACGTACCTAGAATGCACACTGAAATATTCAGGCAACAGAAGGCTAATACCTTTCCTTACTTCCTGTGAGCCAGACTACTGATACTTGTACTTGACGTTCTTTTTCCTTGCCCTAGGAGTTTAGATGTTGAGGCTGGCTACAAAAAAAGCAACCTTGGAGCTGGTGAGGAGACAAACCTTTTGGTCAAACTTTGCCATACAAACTCCACATTTCACTAAAAGAGCAAACCAAAAAAGCTCAAACTCCTAAAAAACCTCCTCAGATGACACACACTCACATACAGACACCCAAAAACAAGCCTACACAACTTGAACCAATCATGTCAAATCATTAATGTCACTTTCACTCCCTTCATGTGCTTGTACCTCTTAAAGCAGCGACGACGTGGTGTCACTTACCTCTCAGATTGCGTATGAAGTCCTCCAACAACATCTTGCGGTCGGGTTTGATGTTGGGACTGTACATGTCGGTGTTGAGCAGAATGATGGCGAAGGCCAGGATGAAGATGGTGTCTGGGTTGTGAAACTGCTGCACCACGTCAGGGTTACACATGCAGTAGCGCTGACTGCCGGTGTGAAGGAGAAGAAGAAGAGAGAAGGATGTTAAAGTCTGAGAAAAATGGTGAAAGGAATAACAAAAAGTATGTAAAAGAGGGCAGCGAAGATGGTAGAAACAGGCATGAGCTGAAGATTATGAGGAAAAAAGTATTGAAAGGGTAACAGATGGGACAAAAACACATCCTTATACATTACAGGAATTTTTCAACACACTCTGTGCTCATAAATGGTTTGACACAAGCTGAGCATGAGTGTTGCACCAAGAGTTATGACTTTAATTTAGCTTGTGGCTTCATCTGACGCTGTTAGCTCCCCCTCAGCAACAATGAACCTCATAGTGGGTGCTCTGCTGAGACCGTGTCTCTCTGTGTAAACACATTTGTCCCACCGGATTGGTCGGTCACGAGTACCATGCATCACGCTGACACACGCGGGGTGTGTGGATGCATGTGTCTGTTTTTTTGACTGTAACTCGGGTGAGTCCGCCGAGCCCTTAGCCATATTTAAACACTCTTCAACATTTATGGGTCTTGTTGCTGGATTTATGCGGGTTGATATTGTGCCGGGGAGAGGAAATGTGAAGTTTGAAATGTGAAATCCCTAACCTCAGCACCTTTCTGCAAAGAGAACGCGACAGAGACCGGGCTCAGTTTGATGTAGTTCCCAAAAAATACCCAAGAATATAAGAGTTGGAGAATGGAAGTGCCTCTGTGCTGTGCTGTGCTGTGCTGTGCTGTGTGGTTTTGGAAACCATGAATCATAAGATTTGTAGACACCTACTTTTGGTTGTTTACATATGTATTTGTGTGTGTGTGTGTGTGTGTGTGTGTAAAAGGAAGTCGTGCCCAAAGGAGAGACAGAACTTGTTTCCTGTCTCCATGAGGTGCATGGATACTTCCTGGTTAGAGGATAAATAAAACAATAAAAGAGGATAAATAAAACAAGAGTGCAACATCTACAGTAAATGAGCAATCACAGACATCAATATACAAAGTAAAGGTATGTGTGTGTGTGTGTGTGTGTGTGTGTATGCACCCTGTGGGCACAGTGATGAAGTGTATACAGTAATCGTTACTTTAATCAGTCATCATTTCCACATTGGTGCTGTAGAAGCGTTTTGCAAAGCCAGTGAGCCGCATGATTGGAAACTAATGTCTCAGCGGGATTGTAAAGACACACACATTGATATGCATGAAGCAGGTACATACCTTGTAACGCACACACACACACACACACATTTAGCTTTAATGTAGTTTCCAAAACTGTTATCCTTTAGAGATTTCCATTAGTCAAGTTAAAGCTTTACAAGCAGTAATGATTTTGAACTTTTTTGACCCCGATTTTGCCTTTTAAGGTGCAAGCTGCCCTTTGCTCTTTGTGGAGGTTGTCCAGACTGTATGTACTTGGAGATGAGCACTACAGATGCTACACAGGGCTGAAAAATGTCTCCCAACTGCTATGCACTTTCGAGCTTAAAAAAAAAAAATATTCACAGATAATTCCCCTCAAAAAAGCAGCTAGAGCTAATTAACAATCCAATACAATGTAGCTACAATAAAACTTTATTAAGTTTTTAAACATTCTTAAACATCAGAAATTGTGCAGAAGTTTAAATTGGATCTATTAAAAGAAAAAAAAG
This sequence comes from Acanthurus leucopareius, assembly GCA_029814765.1. Taxonomy (NCBI): domain Eukaryota; kingdom Metazoa; phylum Chordata; class Actinopteri; order Acanthuriformes; family Acanthuridae; genus Acanthurus; species Acanthurus leucopareius. Next base: position 6,072,553 of record JAQMCX010000037.1, on the reverse strand, counting down.
AGGTCATTAGCAGGTTATTGCATTATAACGCAGCAAGCTACGCTGCTTCTTTTTAGTGTATTAACAGCATGAAACTTAATTGTTTGCTGGATTTAATATGCATGCAGAAAATAGCATTCTTGTGGGGGGGGGTTTCGGCGAAGAGCCTCATATTTCACCCCCTCCGCCCCCACTCAAGCAGCGATGCTTCTATTTGTGTTTGTCATCATACAGTATTTGTTTTAGCACGATAATCACAGGGCTTCACAGTGCACCCAGATGCTTGTTCACATCTCGGTGTCTGAAAACCGTGACTCGGCGGCAACTGGTAATTATGCCCTTGTCAGTAAACCCTAATATACTGTAGCACCATGCAGTGAAAAACCCCAATTTATGCTGCTTTTTATCTAAGTGTGCTCTTACTCTGCACAGAAAGAAACAAAGATGAGAGGGTAAAAATGACACATGGTGGTGCTCACTGAAATGAATTTGGCAGTCTTCAAATTTGGCATTTTGCTGCTCTCTTCCAAACCAATTTTGCTTTTGTTACAGCTCGCTAAACATGGTGTAATCCAGCAGTCATTATGTGCTCTGTGAGGATGGATTTTGGTGCAAGATTATACAAGTTGCATGATCTTTATCGGTAATAACCGTGATAGAAAATGCAGGAATTGTACGTGACTGCGGGGTGAGTAAATAAAGATGTGTGGATATCACACAGTAATGCAGAAAATATAAATCTGCAGCATTGGGAGCTGGCTCATATTTGCTCAGTCATTAGCAGACTGACGCAGCAGATACTGAGGCTGCTGGCTGCTTTTCACTTTTCCCTTCATTTTTTTTTTTTTTTTTTTTTTTCCCACTGCTGCTTCAAATCCCTTCACTTACTTCGGAGTTTTCTCTCTTTCAGTGTGTATATGTGTCTGTGTGTGTGTGTGTATGTGTGTTTGGAGGCATATCAAAGCCCAGGAGCAGTGGAGGCAGTCACAGAGAGGCAGTGGCGGTTACGCAACGCTGGTTATTTATAAACCTTCCTCCCTCTCTCCTTTCTCCCCTTCCTTTCTTGCTTTTCCCAGTTCGTGTCTCCTCACCCCTCCTCGCCCTCTCCCCCCTCCCTCTTGCTTCTGATAACACGCAGAGCCAGCCTGATGTCCAAACATTACCAGTGCCAACCTCACTGCCCACTGACTATGACAATGCCGCCGTTTTTCCTCCTCATTGGGCACCTTGACAGCTGTGACAGGTGGCGCTTTCTCCAGAGAGGCTACGACAAACAGTTAGCATTAACACACTGAGCCACAGCTGCACTGCAAATTGTCTCTCTGTCGCAAATTGTGGTCAGAAATTACATGCTGCCCGGCTATTCAGACGGGGGGTCGGCTTTGTCAACACTTTATTGTAGCTGAGCAAAAAAAGAGTAGGATAAAGTGTGCATGTGTGGCGGAGTGCTTTGACTGCCGAGATCATGTGTGTATTATCAAGACTCATGCATATTTATGCTCACATAGCTTGACAGTCCATGAATTCTGCTCAGAAATAGTGGATTTTATGTATTCAAATGTCTTTTTTCCTGTGTGCATGGTTGCTGATTTTGTTTAATTAGCTTTTGTCTAACTAGAACGTTGCTTGTTTGCATGTTATCTTTGTATTATGAAACTCCTGCAAGAAAAACTCCCTCAAAAAACAGAAGCACACCTTAAAAAACTAGCAGGCATATATCATAATCAAAAAACTGTTGCATTGCATTTTAAGGCACTGCATGTCCCAAGTTTTGCCCAGAGGTAATACTTGAGTGACAGTATTTCATTTTACTTTTTACAACCCACTCAAATATCAACTCACTCAGAGTTACATTGGAGAAGAAGAGGAATGACACCAGACAAATGAGGGATATATTGCAGAACCTACGAGATGATAAAATATTCATATCCAAATCCTTCAAAAGAAACTGTGTCTCTGCAAAACAACTTTTCTGAATATTATTACATTTTGTCATATGTGGTCAGATCTGTGGTTGTTGTGTGTCTGCTCACTGGCAGCTGACCAGCAGGCTGACCTGTGGACTGCTAAGCTTGTTGGCAGGCATGGCACATACGATGACTCATACAGCCCAAAATACTTCTGAATCTTTGAAATGTGTTGTTGTTTTCAGAGGAAGACCAAATCAGTTTCTCATTTATAGCAGACTAACATTAATTAACAGTTGCTAGCAGATTAAATGAACTGTAGCAAAGGTAAGCTAATATTAGCTTGTTAAAGCTTGTTGTTACTTGGTATCTACTGATCAACAAAGTTCGGTTTTAAAATCTGGAATGACAAGATAGTGTCCAAACATCTCCAGTTTTATTATCAGTCAGAATCCTGTAAGACAACCTCAAACTCTCACAGGAGCAGGTTTTCATCACCTGAAGGCCTCGATAAGACGTTCCACTTTCTGGGCTTCTCCCTGGACACGAATGTGGGCCTGAAACTTCCTCAGCGCTTCGTCCAGCTCCATGCCTGAGAAGTCCATCTCGTCCACCACACAACTGTGTCGGCACAGATCGGAAGGGATGAGCGATAAAAAGAGGAAAAAAAGACAGAAAATATGAAAATACATTAAAATTGCAAAAAATTTCTTGCAGTATATCAACATCATGCCAGTTATCTGATAACATAGATGGATCTGTAGATTTACATTTAAGATAAAACTCATGTGCTTTCCGGTCACAGCACCACTCTGCCTACTGCAGGTATTAGCCACGCACGGACACCAAGGATAAGACCGGGCCCGGCTATCTTCTCTGAGCCAAGAGACACACACAGACACGCACAATACACGCATACAATCCCCCCGAGCAGAAAATCCTCCTATTACCTGACAACCCCGGCTTAATGACTTTAATTAAAAAAGCAAAATATCCTGTCCAATGAGTTCAAGGGGGGATAAGTACGACGTGGGCGATTTGGAGGTGAAATGAGGTTTTGAAGTGAAAGGTGACTTTGAAAACAAGTTGGGAGGTTTTTAAAGTTTTTTTTTTTCCTCGCTTTGATGTGAAACGTTCTGTCGAGTTACAAAGTGGAAATGATAATCGAACTATGAAATTAAAGATATTCTTTCACCTTTGGATAGACTTTCATGCGGTTTATTCCAAAAACTGTCCACGCAAGTTTAAGGTAAACTTAATCTTTAATTGCCTATCGATGGTTGTGAAGAGCCCGTTGAAAAGAAAAGATGATGCTATTGATGTCAGTCCTTGAAGAATACTGTTAGTAATGGTGTCAAGCCATCACCTTCTGCTTCAGATCTTTCTGTTGTTGTTGTACTACGGGAAACGCTGGGGTACATGCACGTACACACACCCTACATGAAGATGGATTACTGTGAACAAAGCGAGTTAATGAGGTGAGTACTTGACTGTGACACGTGCTGCTCCAGCAGAAAGGAGTCGGAAAGCTGAGTCTACAGTACTGCCTGATGCTCCAGTACCACGACGTACCACAACCACAACCTGAACACAGTACAGTGAATCCTTTCAGTACATTATAAGAACTACACCTGTACTCCTGCTCTGATGAAACTACTATTAGTACTTCTCATATATCCACCACTACTACTACTACCATGTCACTACATTAACCATTACTGCCATGACTATTACTGTTCCTGTGTATATTACTACTGCAGTCACTACTACTATACTACTACTACCACTACAGCTACTACTTCTGGTTGTCAATACTCTAATCACTGAGAGAAAGTACAACACTGGCCTACAACTACTTCTACCATTACTGCCACAGCTATACTCCTACTTCTACTACTACTAACACTACAACTGAAGCAGTTGCTGCTTCTTCTCCTATGTGTGAATAATATTACTGCAGTTGCAATTATTTTAACCACTTGTACTGCTCTGCAGATTCAGAGTACATAAACACTGTTACAAGTACAATAAGTAGTCATTCTACTTTTTTCTAATTAATACTTCTATAGCTACAGTACACTACTACTATTGCAATTAACGCTAAAACTAATACTCAGTCTATCTGTGTTAATATTACTACTGTTTCAATCACCATTAAAACGGTTTCTGATATGTACCTCTACTTACTGCACTATTACTACAGTCACCAGTCGGTTCATATTTCTGCTTTGACCTTATTTAAGTGTAATTTTGAGGCTGTCAGTGCTCAGGGAACCACTACTGCAATAATTATAATAGTTATTATAGTTTAAAATGACTTAACTACCACTTTGTCTTTTACTTTGACAGGAACCACGATCACTACGACAGTCAGGAGAAGCAGCATTTAGTATTGTACTAATAGTACATGTACTTATATAACTATCTGTTAATTATGCCGTGCAGGGTTGTGGAGAACTGGAGCTTGTCCCAGTATAGCAGTTCATACTGGCCGAGAGTAAAGGTACATCTAGCAACCACTATTAAAACCAATGTGGTTGATAATCACAGCACGACTGGGACTCTGGTAATAACTTAAAGTTGTAATAGTTAACTTATTGCCTGCTGACCAAATGTGGTCCAAAGCTGGCTCACGATACAGTACCTACTGCCTTCGACTTAATTTTATTTCCAAATGAAAAACAATTTAATCGCCCTGGGATTCTTTTTTGTTTGTTTATTCCAATTAGGACTGCATCGAGGGACTGACACGCCAGTTTTGTACGATGGGATAAATTAGGCTGTTAGTGACAGAGAGAAGGCTGATGTTTGTTAGATGGCGACTCCAGGCAAAGTGCAGTGGGATCAGACAGTGAGGTATGCAGGAGACGACCGTTATTAGCTTAAAAGGAACAAGATTCAGTCAAAAATAAGAATTCTAAACCTAAAAAAAATGTATATTACACAATAAAAGAGCTTAAAAAACTTTCATCCAGTCCCTAAGAGAAGCAGTTTGTTTCAAAATAAAGAATTTTAAAGAAAGATGAGATGTGAGTCTCTATTTTTTTAGTCATTTTATATTAATTTATATATATTAATGTTTGTTTTTTAACTGGCCCCTGATATCCTGTCATTCTGCTAAAGTGGCCCCCAGGGGCGAAGCAAGCCGAGTATCCCTGACTTACAAAGTTCAACTGTGTTATTTTCCACCAGTGATTGGATTTAGAGACTTTCTTCGACACAATGCTTACGAAGGTAGAGCTTTTAGCGCATGGTGACTCCGACTTGATCCCCCTCTCGATCAACTCTCCTGACTGGAGAGCCTCTCTTATCGCCCTCTTCATGACTCACTTCCTCGCTCCACAACCCCCCTCTCTCCCTTCCTCCCCAGCTGTCACTCCTTGTTTATGTAACGTCAGACGAGATGCTCTCTCGCCCAGAGTACATCAGCCTCCTCCTTACCCTTCCATCTCTCTCCCAAGTGTAAAATCACACACAAACATGACCGAAAAACACATGTGTACACTTTGTTCATCTGTATATAGTACCTGGCAGAGAAATGGACACATCTGCCTGCATTAAAGTGTATGTTTATGCACACACATGCCTGTAATGCAAATAACGAGAAACAGCAGGCCAGATGGAGCCATATTTTTGAACAGCCAATGAGTAGATGACAGCCTGAAAGCAGAACTCATTTTTCCTGCTTAACAAGTACATACATTATCGGTAAATGAGTCCTCAGGGTGCCAAATTTCTCGGAACCCAAATCTATAACCACAGTTTGGCTTAATTGACTTGAGACATTTCAACTATTGTTGTTTATGCTTGAGGGAGTGTGAAGAGAATAAAGAGAATTAGCTTTATAAAGTAGGGGATTTAGATTCAGGAGAGCAGAAAACAGCAGAAACAAAATTTCCACACACATGCATCCACGCCCTGTTTAAAAAAGGTAGAGAGCAAAATATTCAAGAATGGTTTTATTTCTTTAACAATCCTTTAACATAAATATCTGTACTTAATACCCCTGTAATTTTAAAACAGGCTTCTAACCAAAATGTGAAAGCATTTGGGGGAATTATCCTTTTTATTTTGCATCATTGTCTGCTTTCCTCACATTAGAACTGATTCCAGCCTGCTGTAAATGGAAGTGACAAAAACTATAAAAGGGGAAAAAAAAACTATATCGAGATGAAACAAGCAACAGAGAGACTGAAGAGGTGTCTGGCCATTATGATGTGCATGACAGACAGGAAGAAGGGACACTGAAAAAAAGAGAAAGCAGACAACACTGCAGACAATGACAGAGCATAATGTTTGTGGTCTGCTGCTGCTGACATTCAGAAGTCATTGTTCGCAATTTTCTATGTGATTTTTTTTATTTTATTTCAAGTTAGAACGGTTAAAGGTAACAGTTTTGAATTATAGTCATAAAACATTCCATCAGTTTTGCACAAAAATGGTTGAAATGTCCTTCAGATGGCTTCTTTTTACTTTTACACTTTAAGTACATTACAAAGCTTATACTTTTCCACTTTAACTTGAATAAAGAAGGTTGAACCAGTACATCTACTTTAACCGAAGTCATCCTTTATACAAGTATCTTGACTGCTAATTGAGTAAAGAATGAGTGCACTTTTGGCCCCTCTGCTACATATGTACACACCAAACTTTGTACATTTTTGATATTAACATACTCAGATATAAGTCCACCTGTATGAAACACATTATAATCTATGGATACAATGCATTGTCTTCCCCCTAACTGTAATTCTAACCCTTAAACAGCTGTTTAAACTTGCAGGATTCAGCTTTTTGGCTTCCACTGAGCTGTCAGTCCAGACAAATATGATGGGCATCCTGTTTTTGGATCCCACTAATATATATATATATATATAAAAAAAAAAAGTCTATGCACACAAACACCCCAAAAACACACACACACATTCAGGCTCAGTAAATCACAATGAGTGATTTTCACATTACACTGCAATCCCTCATCTGCTCTCCTGTGGCTACGCTTTATCAAAAGTGCTCTCACACACACTTTGCACTCTCCTATCATACTCCTCTTCAGCATCACTTCCACTCAAAGTGCAGCTGTTTGAATGCTTTGTAGAAAAATAGGGGGGAAAAAAACCCCACCTCTTTATAACCCCTATTTTCACCTGTGCTGACCATATCTGCACTGTGATTTGGAGTTTGAAGCCTTAAAAGCATAATCTTGTTAATACAATGTATTCAGAACCATGCTGGCATCTATTTAAGAATCATAAGGATATTAAATGAGGGCGACTTGCAGTGAACAACTTGGTAGAGTGCTGTGCTGTGTATGTCTGACCTCACAGGGACTAAAAGTATGTTCTTGGTTTAATAACTTGGACAAAAGGAAGGATAAAAGGAAGATTTGCACTAACTTCCCTGGTTTAAATGCAAATTTAGAGGTAACTGGGGAATGAGAGAATGTAATAGAAATAAAAAGAGATAATTAATGAGATAAAGTCAAGAAATGTTGAAATAAAATTAGAGAAGAAAGGAAGAAAAGAGCTCTGTAGTTTAAAAGCAAAAAAAATGCCAATTAGGTTAACAATGTCTGAACATCCTAGAAAAAAAAAAGCAAAGGAGAGGAGACGACAACTACACTGACTTTTTCTATAATTCTATTGGAAAAAAAATAACCTCCCCAAAGCAGTAAACACTGTTAATAATATGGAGAACTGTAATTTATCACTGCTTTATACCACACAGTTGAGTGTACAGAATATTGTTTAATCTACACTGTTAGTTTAAATTTAATTTAAAGATTGATGTGGTCATAACTGCAAGCAAAAATACCAATGAAAACACCTTTATTTTGCTGATATTTTGCTCTTTATTTCTTACTGAATGTCTGATAGAACGATGCCAATAAAACAACAGCTGTTATTTCGATACTAGTGGGATAAAAGCTGAGAAACAAAGTGCAAGAAAGGTCTTATTTTATTTTATTTTATATTTTATATCCCTATTTTATCTGATAGAAGTTGTATTCCAAGTTTATTATTCTGTTTTGTGAGACAACCCACATTTCCAACTTGATGAGTCAGATGAGAGCTTATTTGTTTGATCATGACACTTCAACATCAGCTTGTTCTCAGTTTGTTTACTATGAGAAAAATAATAAAAGGTCAATGTCTGCAAAAACAACAGCTCTGACATAAGTGAATATTGTAGTTATGATTCAGATTTTATATTCAGATTTCATAAAACTTGCCCACGATTGGCTCAGGTAGCGGCACAACTTGCAGCTGCAGTACTGCGGCTCCTAAAGCTGAGGATTTTCCCTGTGGCTGACCCCGACCCCTGATCCCCCAGAAAATGGAGGGATTATGCCTGAGAATCACCTGGAGGAGCAGTAAATCCTAAAAACAGTTTTTCAGGAAGTAAAACGTGCCACTCACTCTAGGACGTCTCTGTTGAAGGGCTTCTTGCTGTTGCCGAGGAACTCGCCAATCATCTGTCGGCTCAGGCCCTTCCTCTGCAGCAGGAAGTGGGCCACACCGATGGGTGTGTCCGGGATGAAGCCTCGAGAGATCAGGAACTGAAGGCCCTTGTCGGGGTTTCTGGGTTAGACGAACAAAAGAAGAAGAAAGAAAAAGGAATGAGTTGGCAAAAGACAACTTTATCATAGTTTTGAGACTGCAGATGCATTTTGGGTACCTGAACACTGGTGCTAGCTGCTAACTGTGACTGAGGATCTGCTCTTACAACACACTTAACCACACTTAGCAGCAGTAAGAAGTCCATTTGTTCTCGTTAGCAGTATAGGGGCAGGTGTGAGTGTGACACACATGCAAAGCACACCGAAGCAAACTGCAGCAACATCCTTTTTTTCCAGCTTATTATTGATTTCTGGAAGACCATTAAAAATTAAAAAATAAAAAAATAAATAAAAATGATGGATTACACTAATGAGGTTCTTGGTTAAGTTGGCAGCTTCTTGCACACACCTACACGGAGGGCTGAAAGTGATTAACTCGCCTGTATTCATTCTGGCACCGAATTAAAACATTCATTAATAATTTCTAAACAGTTTGAGTTTGAGTCACTTGAGTTTGGGACTTTTTAAGAAAATGTTTATTAATTTAGTACAAAAAAAAAAAAAGTTGTTCACTTAGCTGAATATGTCAGGTCTCTTTTAGTGGCTTTTTTAAAGCATTGCAAAAATATTTGAAACCCCACCAGCAGCCTGAAAGATTGTTTATTAACCTCAGAAACTGTGAAACAGTTTTTTAATTGGGAAAACTCAACATTCAGGGTTTGAGCACTACATCCTGCAAACTGGTTATTCAACTCACTCACAAACGGCCCACAGATGGTTCACAGTGGCAGTAACCTCTTGAGAGTTAAACATCAAAACCTTCTAAGGTCGTGAACTCAATCCCAACACTTACTGCAATACCCAACATCCATTCATGCTAGGCAGGGTTGCAATAATTTAATTATGTATTGTCAGATTAGTGCATATTGAAGGTAGATCAGAGGCATTTTCGATACTGGTGTTGGTATCAGTACCAGTAGCTTTTGCTGGCTAAAGTTAGCATACTTAAAATGGAAAATCAAAGTAATCTGTAAGTCTGGTGCAACTGCAGCACTGCATTTTAGCATTTAGCAGCTGTCAGCTATGATTTTATTAGCTTTTCCTCAACCAGAGGCTACACATGCTTTGAAACAAAGATCAGGTAACTTGTGGAATAAGAAATATTAAATATATCAAAAATTCATTTTTGAAGTAAAATACCAATTTACCAAGCTAGCCATTACATTTAACAGTACTACATAGCTCTTAGAGGCTAATCTTGTTAATATAATATTCCAAACCACTGTTAATTGCCATTGGGGCAGCTTAACTGCTATTATCTACACACACTGTGCACATGCATGACAGTATCACTTAGATACAGACATAAGCAAGCTTGACTGTGTATGTCTGCATGATTATCAGAAGTCACTTCAATTTGTCTGGATAATGATGCGAAATTCTGTGCTTATGCCTTCAGAAAATGATCTCAACATCTCATTGATTTCCATTAACGATTGTTTTGAAAAATCATCTCCCCCCCTACGATTCTATCAGAAGTCCTGCAGATAGTTTTCAGCTGACTACACGGCAGAAGTTACTTATGTATGAACAAGGGAGTAATATTGTAACTATTTATAAACCTATTAGGCACAGAGGATAGTTGCTCTGGGGAGGCTACCACATTATTGCCCCAGCTCTCCCTCTCTGGTCTCTACAAAGCGTTTAAACCACAGCCTTTACATAACACAGCAGCGTGTGTGTGTGTGTGTGTGTGTGTGTGTGTGTGTGTGTGTGTAGCACAGCTAATGGGTTTAGTAAGGCAAGGGCGGGACAGAGGGGAGGGCAGGATAAAGGGCAGAATATAAGGAGGAGGCTGGAAGACGACCAGACACAGCAGATGTGCTGGAATGGGAATATGAGGACAGAGAGGGGGGACGATGAACGCCGGCTGGACTGCCTGAAAGCATCTGCTGCGACAGCCTCGGCACACACTCTCAGCTTCTAGCTCACCCTCTCAGCTGAAGGTGATGTCTCGCCAAACGAATTTGGCAGATATCACTCATTTGATGTTTGTCCAACAACAGATGGATCACACATGGTGATTATTATTCGTAATTAGAAGTGGACGGTCAGATGAAGATAAGGGAAAGGGAAAGAGAGGAAATGAAGCAGGAAATATAAGATGGGTAGATTTGTACGAGCGGTGCAGAGCTAAAAAAACTGTCCTCGTCAGACAAACGCAAGCATGGGCTGTTTGTTTAAACGCTGGGAGCAGTTTTGTTTATATTTCCCATGATGTGGCTCTCTTGTAATTGTGCAGATGTTGATTGTCCTCTCTCAAGAGCAAAAGTGGAAGTACTGTGATAAAATTATAGCCTATAAAACCCCCAAATATATGAGGTGACTGGGCTAATGACTTTAATTAACACAGGAGACCTGGGGTCACATTCCATTTGCTTTATACCTCCTACTGCAACCTTGTCTCCTAGAAACTGTGTATAAATGCGTGCATATGTATACTACTGAGGTGTGGGAGCACAAATAACATGACATTGACGCCAGAGAAAGAGGTTTGTGTCCTGTAAGACCTGCAGGGTGTGGTTCAGGCAACAAAAACACTTCAGTAAAGGTTAGGGAACAACTGTGGATTCAGTTAAAATGTCAGTACAATAAAAAAAAGCCCTGTCTCATGCTTAAAATCATTGTTAACTTCATTAATTATTTACCAAGACCACATTTTTTTTCTCACTTTACTCAGTGCTGTGAGCATATTCATAACATCACGCTTCAGTTACTCTGAACGAAAAAGAATATTGTTGTTCCTTATTTCTAGAGGGCAGGATCACCTATATTTAATTTTTGTTTGAAACCAACCAAGAAGTATTTGGCAGCTTCCAAATCTTAACCGAAACTTCACCAAAGCAGATCAAAAAACACCCACACAAGTGTTTTCTGTTAAGGTCACATGGGTTATTTTTTAAGAAATACTCACATATGACCTTTTTTGCTATTTAGGGATGAGGATCTGTGGGTGGAGCAGGTGAGTTGCAGCTGAAAACAGAAATCTGAATTCCTCTAAGGTTAAAGTATAAAAAGAGATCAAGTGTATAGTATCAAGACACACACACACACACACACTCTCACACTCAAGGGAGGGAATGCAAGAGAAAGTGCCAGACAGGACCCAGATGTCATGCTAAAATGACAACTCCCACATAACCTTCTGAATGCCCAGACATCTTTCTCCTTCACACATACTTCTCTTGCCTCCTTGTTGCACACACACATTTTTTTTTTTTATCCCTCTTGGACTCACACCCTATCATAAATAAACACTTCCCTCACCACCTTGATATCCACTTTTATTGGCCCTCCATTTTAGCTCTTTTTCAGACGTGCACGGTGCTGTGGAGCTGTGTTTTATGGCCTTTGTGAGGGTTTATCTGCCAGCACTGCATGTTGCCTATTTATCCAGATGCGCACATTTCTGTTTCATTACTAACTGGTGATAGATTGATGGCTGGTTAGCGCCCATGTGCATTTTTGTCTGACTGGAAACACGATTGTAAGGGGTGACTAAACGCTTCAAAGGCCAAAACCATTACGCTGATGTAGACTTGCTGTTGTAAAGCGCTGCTCTTGTCCATCAAGTGTGCTTTTGCTGAAAAGGCAACAACGTAGTTGCATTGCAGCTGTTCCCTCACTTAGGTTGGCAATTTGGTTTAAGCACTGGTTTCTAACCATTTTCTGTCAATTTAATCCCTATTAGATGAAATCTCTTTATGAACATGTGTTGCTTATAATGTGTAAATTTGAATTTTAAAAAATATTTTATGTTAAATGTTATCAAAAAACTATTAATTATTTTGCAGGAGACATTTAATTTGGTCAAATTTGCATTTGTACTATTTAGAGTGGCAGGAGCTGGACATTTCTACCATTCATCCATAACTTTTAGCTAGCTATTAACCACTACCTGACTATTAATAGTCTATCCATTCCTTTTAGCTAAATATCTTAACCATTACTTTTAGCTAACTTTTAACTGTTGATTCATTACTGCCAGCTATTTAAGAGTTTATGCTTCACTGTGCTGACTAATTCAGCTGTTAACCCATCAATTTAACTAAACCGTTTATCCATTAGCCTACTTTTAGCTAGACTAAACGTTAAATTTTTATCTATTACTTGTATTCAGTAATAGTAACTAATTAAAATGTATGTTCTTTAATATTAGCAAGATTTCTGCTGACTAATACTGTGTCTCTATCTACAAATATATGTAAATGTTTTTAAAAGAAAAATTAGGTTTTTTTTTTTTTTTAATCAGTTGAGCAACTACCTGTCGACTGAAGAGGAAGAAAAAAAATTGAAAGAGGCTTCCTCTGTTCGCCATCTGGAATCCAGAGTTTGTAATTATGTGCTGGGTCATTTAGCACCGAGGGCAGAATGTTAATACAGCCGAGGTTTGTGTATGCACAAACAAGCACAAATTGTACATACACTGAGTTTTTTTTTTGTAGAGCTCTCTCCTCCTGGCATCAGGTTATCCCTCCAGAGGAGCTCGGCAGGATTTGCTGATCTGCTATGTTAATTAGCCTTCCTTGACATATGTATTCAGATCTTGCTCTCTCCCACTCTCTCTTCACACTTACGCCATCACCTGATACATCCTTCATGCCACCTCTTATTTAATTCATAAAGCTGTGCTCCATTTCAATGCATGGGAGGAAGTCGGTCTGATTCCACCATAAGCTGCACTGATGTCTAATCAATGCCCTCACCACACCAGGATGTATGAGGGGGGAAAAGTGAATTAAGAATATGTCTAAGCCAGCAGTATGAGATGGAAAAAGTCATGCATACGAAAAAGAAAAATCTATTCTGGAATCTGTCATTCATGTAACACCTGCTTACATCCTTCCCTTTGTCTTTGCCAGTTTCCTGCTGAAGGTTTGGTACCAGCTCCCTTGTGTGCTGGCAGTGTCCTTGACACACTCTCCCCTCCCATAATGGAGTCATTGTCATTCCAGCCACACTCAAGGTGGAAACTTTATCAAGTGGTCTCTCTCTCAACCTCCCCCGCTCTGTCTTTTTGTGTCTCTTTTCGGTTCCTCTCTCTTGCTTTTGCGCCCCGTTTTCCATCACTCGCTGTTCTATCTCTTTATGCTTGTGCAGGCTGATGCACGCACACACACTCGCACACACACACACGCACACAAAAACCCAAAACTTCTGACTCTTCCTCTTTAATTTTCTTTCTCATTCCTCTTGCTAAGGTGATGCATAGACCACCTGCTGCTAGACAAGCACACACACTCATACACATGTGAGCAGGGTTGTGTAATGTAATGTGTGAGTGTGAGCTTTTTGTCTGCATGATCAAGTAATACCCAAGTTTTAGCCCAAAGCAAACAGCCCTCTTTAAGATGCAAAGGATACAACAGTGCAGGTATTAGAGGGAGGATATGAACTGGTGGAACTAATAAGCCTCAAGCTCCATTGCCCTCTCCCTACTTTTTTATTTTTTATGCTCTCCTTTTCCTCATTCTGTCTCTCTCTCTTCCCTTTTAGCCACTTATATTAAAAGTCAGCTTATCTATCGAGGTGTTTGATCGGGGAAATGAGAAGAGGGGACTGCAAATAGACAAGGCAACTACAAACCCAGTCATTTTCTTGTCATTTTCATTCCAAAAATCTCTTAAGAGTCACAGAACCTCAAAGTGTGAGCTTTCATTAACCTGTCAAAGCTAATGCGTGCAGCACTCATAAGATATGTATAAAAACTGCTGAGTGTTTCAAATGCAATCACAACAAACAGATAAATATGACAGCCAATCTTTCTCAGACACTCATAGCTGACAGTCAGACTGACACTATCATAGTGGACGTGTTTGAAAAGCTAATAGTACAGGGAAAGGTAAATATTGGGTGAATGCAGGTGATCTTTATTGTCATATCTGGTAGGCTGGACTTGAATTTAATTGAAACTGCATATGCAAAGTGACCTATCATTTGACAGTCTATTGATGCCAGTGTCAAAGTCTTAGCTCGTAGCTGCTGATTACTGACTGTAATTCCTTCACTAATAAAAACTTAAAACTTTTCAGATTTTTATTTTTGTATTTTTTTCCCTCATTCAAGCATTACTAAATCCCAATTTAAACTTGAACCACAGCTGATTTAGTTGCCAAACATTAGCTCTGTAATTTAAGTGGTTAAAAAAAATTGTATTTTCTTTATTTCCAGTCCAGAACAACACACAACGCATCGTCTGATCTGAAGAAACTATCAGCACGATGAAACAATTTGTCTCTGCCTTCTTAATGTGATCCAAGCCCCACTTGAAAATGAAATGTTTAATAATTTGACATATGACAAAGCTATAATTTAAAGTTTGATCATGTTAACAATTTATGTTACCAATATTTTAGCATTTAAAAGTGTTAAAATAAGTCATTTGTCAGTGTTCAGGACACATTGTGGTTTTGTTTGAAATAGTGACCTTGTTAAAGCTAAGGGAAATTTCTTATCATGGCTGCAATGATGAACAGAAGGTTATTGGACAGTTGTTGTTATGGTTACTACAGTTAACATGTAGTTTTACTTATGGAACAATCAATCACCTGACTTCCTCCTTTGCTGTCCTCATAAATATCACAGCTAATAGTGGGCTTTGTAACTGTCTTTGAGATAGGTACACATCTGCATATCTAACCACTAATATGTCACATAATTGTTCTGTAGTGAAATGTGTGTTGAAAGCACTTATCTTTTCTGTTTAGGTGATAACACTTGTTTGAAGATGGGTGCTCTCAACACAAAGATCATACTAATATTACTGACTGTGCAACAATCACAACATAACACTACTTTTTTCTCTTTGCGCTTCAAAAAAAGTCTAGGTAATGTCTTATTAAAACTGCACTGTCATTGCAATTTCTATATAATCCAGCATCCTCTGTGCATTTAAAAATGGAAAAGTACACTCTCCTCAAATTTCCTTGACATACTCAACTCTCTTTTTCATTTTCTGCCTTGTTGATTATTCTTTCTGCATCTTCCATCCAGTAACTGCACAACTTGTTCCCGCTCCTCTGTTATTTTTTTTTTAGAGTCACGCTCCAGCATTGAGTCTAAGTTAATTGGCTTTATTGTGCATTGTTACGTTTTACTGCACTGCAGACCTTGGCAGTAAGCAAAAAAAAAAAAAAAAAAAGATAATGTGTGTTTATGAGCTCCAATCTTCTAAATTTGTATGAGATGGTTTAATTGGAGCAATATCTTAACAAAATCTCGTAGTGGTTTAGCACCCAAGGGAACACAGTAACTGCAGGATATTTTGGAAGGCATGGAGAGTTTCGACAGAATCGGCCGAGGTTGCTAGGACAAAAAAAAAAAACCCTGCTTGGATTGAAATGTTAACAAATTTTTCATTCCAGTTCCCAAGGTGCGGGTTCACACAGTGCTGAAGGAACTTTTAATTACATCCACGACTCACAGCAGAATGACTAATGAGAATTTTTAGGCTTTGTGGATTGTTGCCATTATTTTTTTAATTCACTCCTCATGCAACCTAAGTAATTGTACTCTATCAGTGATGGAGCTAAACTTGTAATATATGTGAGTGAGTTCAGAACTGCTTAGGTCCTTTAGGGCATGCTCTGGGTGAAAAACTAATAGGACATATGGTAAATCTTGCTATTTATAGATTCTATTCAAGTGTGCTGTTGGCTGCTGAATACATTCACAGGAGTCATGTGATTAAAGACAGTCGAAAAGGAGGATTCAAAGTTCAAGGTCCAAGCTACTTTTGAAGTTTAAACTTTTTTAAGTCAGCTCCCACATTAGATTTTACCTTGTCTTTATAGCATAAATATATAATATGTATCATATAATATGTAAAAATAGGATGTTTAAGAGCTTCTCTGAATGTACAATTGATCATTTAAATTCTGTTAATTAGCTGGAAGTCAAGCTTTGACTTGTCTGCTGCTTAACTGGATGAGTTTGACACACATCTCAAGGATTCAGTGTTTCAACAAATCAACACACTAGATTCAGTCAGTGCACGGTCGTCACCATGGCAACACTCTTTCCTCCTATCTCTGGCTGCCATGTAACCACCTTGCACCTGTCTGGAGCGCGTCTTGAGGAGGAGGTATTATCTGGTTTTGACTTTGTCACTCTTCACTAAGCATCGGTGGAGGGGGGGGGCGGCAGCATTGGGACCGAATTCACGTCGACTGAAAAGCTGCAACAAGCAAACACAAACAAGCTTTTCAAGACAGACAGGTTTTTTTTTTTTTTCTTCTGCTGACAATTTGTGAAGCCGCAGAGGAAAATGCATTGGGAGTTTGGTTGTCGTAGGAGTACAACAGTAGCCTGTAACAGGTTGTACACCTGGGTTCTTGGCATGAAAGAGACACTTTAAGACTGGCACATCATAGCTGACAAAATGTCAGACTTATTGTGCCATCATGTTCTGGCTATATATATATTTATTTTGATGCAGTAGCTGGGGAATGCCCTTCACACGATTGACTGTGCTAAACCCCTCAACTAAACCCTCCAGTTTTCTGATTTTTATGCATTTTTAAGCAGTGTGCATACTGTGTACATAGCAATAGCATAGTATATAAAGAGAGATATTCAGTATTTAAAAAGTTTGGAGGGAAGAAGTTTTTCCAGCTAGCAAGAAAAATCAAGCTCATGGACTGGATTAACAATATTTTTGCCTATTCTGACATTAGCTTCAACTGATAGCATGTCCGTTTGACTATCTTACCTTTTACGGAGGTTGCCAAGCTTTAGTTTACTTCCAAGGCCAAGGAACACCTCATTAGCTAACTAGTTAGCAAGTTAGTTAGCATGTTTTGGCAAGTTTGAGCAATATTTGTGAAGTCTAAGCTAAATAGACTGAGGACCTGGCACTAGTCTCTAAAAGTGGCAGGTCACTGAAGATACCCAATTGAAGGATACAGGAAAGGACTCTAACTGGGTCGTCTCTCATGAGAAGCTGACAGAAGTAGCAATAGGGCGTCAAGCTAAGCCAGCTGTCATTTCCACCATGTCTTGGTATGTCTGTAACTATCCATGTTGGGTTATTAACAACTGTCTTATCTCATCTCCCCCAGGTACTCACATTCCCTTAATGTCATTCCTTTTCCTCTACAAGTCTGTCTTCACACACTCCTCTATCTCAAAAGTCCGTCCTCTCTCACTTCGTCCCTGTTCTGTCTGAGAAGAAAGAGACACCTCAGATCTCGCTAGAGACTTCGGCTTCATTCTGTTTGTTCTTTCAGCCCAATGGGGACCTGTGAGGAAAAGTGCTTTCCTTTGCTCTTTGAGTTCAGAGTGCTCCATCGAACTTCAGGTACACTCAAAGGAAGCGTGAAGGAACAGACTGTCTCATCGGTCTCATTGTACTTATAATTTTCTATCCTTTTTAATAAAAACCACTGTCCTTTCTCTTTTAACCTTTCCAATACTGACACTCATCTGAATATAAATTACTCATTTACGTCTGTGGCGGATTTAATGAATTTGACACCTTACAAGAAGAACAATCCTATTACTGGACCCTGACTAGCTGAAAACTCCAGCAGCACTTATCCTTGGAGGGTTACACCATAATGACAACACTCAAATTATTTCCAAATGCCATAGTGTGTGACCAGATTTAAAGACAGTTTCTGTTCTATCCAGGTCACCTAGGGATCATTTATGTTGTGTTTCACTGTAGTTAATCATGGCAAACCTGTCAGCAATGATTTAGAAGTGATGACACAAAACCTCAGCCTGATTTAAAATTACATTTGAATCATCTGAGCGCAGAAGAATGAAATGCAGTGGCTACTCACACATTGAAGAGGTTGAGGCCAATGCGGTAGAGGCGTTTTCGCATGACGTCTGTGGACAGCGTGGGGGATTTACAGCTGGCGGGGTTCTCACAGTGGTAGCGGGGCAGGCTGAGGATCATGGCCTGAAGTGCTTCCTTGGACGAGGCTTCAGATGTGGAGCGCGCCTCTGTTGACGTGCTGCTGCTGCTCATCTGCTCCGAGCTGTTGTCTGCTGTCTCTGA
Source organism: Acanthurus leucopareius (assembly GCA_029814765.1). Classification (NCBI taxonomy): domain Eukaryota; kingdom Metazoa; phylum Chordata; class Actinopteri; order Acanthuriformes; family Acanthuridae; genus Acanthurus; species Acanthurus leucopareius. Next base: position 6,054,042 of record JAQMCX010000037.1, on the reverse strand, counting down.
GCTACACCTCTTGACCTCCAGTGGCTCCACCACTGGCGAGCTCTCCAGCAGTACAGCCTCCTGTGGTGGAGGGGCGTAAGTGGGTTCTGCAGGCGGTGGTGCCACTACCACAACCTCTTCCGGGCTTGGAGGGGCAGCCATCTTATCCAGAGGGGCTGGAGGAAGTTGCTCCTCTCCAAACTCTTCCTCACTTGGAGGAGGAGCAGGGAATTCAACATCCTGCTCGTCTACTTCAATATTCGCTTCTGGGGGTGGTGGAGGTTCTTGTGGAGGGGGCGGGGGCTCTTGCGGGGGTGGTGGGAGATCTATAGGTTCAGCTGGGAGCTCTGCAGGAGGAGGAGGAGGGGGCGCTTGTGAAGGGACGGTAGGAATAGAGGCGGGGGTGGAGTTTGTCGTTGTGGAGGGAGTTGTGATGGTGGCGTAGGCTCCCTCTTGTTGGACACAGCTGCCGAGGGTGACAGAAGTGGACGATTCCATGACTGAAGATGAAACACGGAAGTTCTGGCTATCAATCTGCACCGTCACATCCCGGAATGCCATCATCAGCTTGCTCGCACTCCTCGACAGGTCACTTGGGTCCACCGTGCCTTGAGATATTGTTGACTCTCCCAAACCACCTCCTTCTCTTCCACCTCCTACACCTGTTGCTGCTGCTGCTGCACTGAAGGAGTCGGCAGTGAACTGATAGGTGCCGCCTTCTTGCAGTGAACACATGGTCTTCAGGCTCCAGTTGCTGAGTGCATCATCAATTGACTTGGCCAGCGACTGGACCTGTTCAGTAAATGAGTCTTCCAGGTCGGTCAGGGAGGTACCGACTGTGGTGGGCAGAGACGGTGAGCGCACCAACGGGATGCCCGCCAAGTTACAGCCTTCTGCCAGGGCCCGTTCAGCAGAGAAACCCTCTGTGTTTTGCACACGGACCTTGCGCAACGAGATGCGTCGGGGAAGACGACTCTCAAGCAGCGAATTGCGGATCTTCTCGAAGTTCTTGCTGAGCTGATACTGGCGGAAGGCAGTCTGGATTTTACAGGCAGCACGGCGGGAGATGAGGTGGCCACCGTATTTGAGCTCTAACATTTCGATCTGGAAAAAAAAGCAAGAATGACAGAGGGAAGAAATGAATTTCTGGAAATTCTGTTGTATTTCTCAACTTATACGAAAGAGATCACAACTTCATAGAACAATCTGTAATCAGTAGAAAATTGGCCTCAATTATATTGACAGTTAGGGCATGCAGCAGTTTTTTGATTAGAAATTGCAGGAGAAACACAAGATTTACATACTCACACACACAGAGAAAGAAAAAGAAAGAATTAAAAACAAAGCCAAGGTCACAGAGGGCTTTGCACCTGTGACTCCTTGGATCCATTATATCTTTAATACTTATTTTTGTGAAAAGGGAGCATGCATGCAAAGAGACTACTACTTTTTCGACATTTTAAATATTCTCTCTCCTGCTGCTGCACTGAATGAAAGATGAATATGGTATATGAGATGAATATGAGTGTGAAAACCCAGGCGGTATGTGAGTTGAAAATGAACAGGCTAGACATTAAAAGAGGAACGGTATAATTGTGGTGAGGATGGATATATAAATTAAAAAAAATCCCAGAAGATTAAAAGAGTTGTGAAGTCCAATTTTTGGAAGAAGTAGGCAAAATCCAAATATTAAAGTCTTCCAAATTTGAATAATAATAATAACCTCCGGAGGTTCAGAAAATTCTATTTTGCTGGCTGGCATTGTGATGTGTGCACTGAAACTATATACAGTTTGGTCAAAGCCACAGTTTGAAAGAGAGAACACAGTAAAGGCTGACTCATGGCATTTGGACAAACTGTTCATTTCCTCAGCAAATAGGACTCATAATCTCTACGAATTCCTTTGAGAGGTCCTCCACGCAACTTTAAATTGTCTGAAACTGAACAAGCCATTAATCTTGCCTGTGAAAAATTGCTCAATTGCTGTGGGAAATAGATAGAGATGTAATATAGCCATCCTCATCTGGCGGCAGCTCAAACACTAGATGAGACCTTCTTTGAGTTTCCCAGAACAATCAGTGTGTGGGTATCTTTGGAAGTGTGCTTATCTTAAGTCACTCTGAAATCCTTTTCATTCACACTAAATCAATGAATATAATTCTGCGCCTGTTCTACCTTTTCATCAACGGCACAAGTCTGCAGGAAGATTCAGCTGTGCAGGAAAAGCACTGTCACATTCTGTCATTTTTATAAAAAAAAAAAAGAATAAATGTACGCGTTCTAAATATACGGCATAAAAAGTGCACATTAAAAATAGCAAGGCGTTTAATTCTAAGAAGCAGAAATCATTGCTGTTCTCTTCCTCAGTGTTTTCTTGAGGAGATGGCTCTCTTGCATCAGGGTGACATTCACATGAGGATTAATTTAGCCCTAGTAAAATATCCGTCCTGTAAATTCAAATGCAATTGAACAAATGGTCACTGTGGCCACTTTAAGGATCAGAATGCGACTTTTGGCGGCTAATCTCTCTCTCGCTTTGGTCCTGGACAAAGTCACCCCACCACCTCGTACAGTCTCCTGATATGCTGTAATGCCTCAAGGGTTTGCAATTTGTGATAAGTGGTTAGTTCAACAAGACGCAGCCTCTGCCATTGTGGCTGGAGGAATGGAATCACATACAAAGCTCTTTAGAAAAAGTGGAATGACACTGAAAATCCATCTTATCTACTCCATTTACATTTCACTGCAGAGCCTCTGCGAGCAAAGTGAGATGTACTGAGAATATTAAGGTGGTTTCTGAATAGGATGCTGGTTTGGAGATCTACTGTATCTGCTGATGGCGTCGCAGTCAACTGTTGCAGGCCAGTCGAATTCGGCCTGAATATTCATCACTTTTTAATCTGGAGTGTTCTGTGAGTGTGAGTGTGTGTGTGTGTGTGCACTCTTGAAATGCTTGAAATGACAAGGTTAGCCTTATCGCCACGACTGCACTCCAGAAAAGACCTTGTGTGGGGTTTTTTTTGGTAAGTCAGACGCAGAGGTAATATGATTGACCTCATTACTCAGAAAGGTGTCCCTCATCAAAACAAATTCTGCAAAGAGTTTCACTGCAGAGGTGCCCTTGAGTGTGTGAAAGGGCCGTCAGTGGGGCTACGATTGATTAAATGTGGCAGTCGAGCTTGTTTTGTTTTGCCTTATGCGCAAACCGGGTCGGGGATGATGAATAAAGCATTTGGGTCACGTTGCTTTCTTTATCAGAGTGTGTATCTGATACACTGTGCCATTCAAAGGGAATTACAGCCACCAGGACCGGCTGGGACATGATGATGGAGGAAGGAATCATACAGAGGAGGAAGAAAATTAGAAAACTAGACAGGAATTGATGCGAGCAGGAAGTGTGCCTGGTCAAGAGATGCTACTCTATTTCCTCCATACTGATGGTAACAAAAATAAAAACTTCTATTGCTGCCATGATGGTAATAATAAACATTTTTCAGAGACTGAACACAGCACTCCTGCCTTTATTAGAAGTTTTATTTTAACAAGGGAGTCAAAGCAGGTGAGTTGTTTTGCGAACTGCAGCTACTCTGCCCATGAAATGAAGGCCTGCTGAAACACAGCAAGCATATGAGCTGAGTCATAATGTTACATGAGAGAAAACATGCATCTGATATGACCACAGACAGGAATTAATCTCAGCTCTGTAAGTAGTAATGCATAGATAGTTTGCACACAGATGGATGGTACATGTGGCTTTTAAGAGCAACTGTCCTCATCATTTTCTAATATTCTGCCTTTTAAATATTAACACATAGCAGGAAACACTCACTGCACAATCCTTTCTTGGCCTACTGGTGTCTATTTCATTTACACTGTTTTTACTCTGATTTTGGTCTCTAATTATTGTTTTTTTGTAAGTAATAGAGTTTATTTTTGTCTTTAGACGCTGCAAGACAGTGTAAACGAGTATATTAGCACCCTTTCCTTAAATTGCAGGACTTTTCTCTACAATAGAGGTGAGACTCTACCAACTCCTGAAGGAAATATCTGGCTCTGTAGCTGCTAAATACTCCACTATGTCCACCACCTAGTCACTAACTGTGTCAGTCTGTTGTTTGGTGTTGTGCAGGGGGGGTATAATGGGTTTTTAGAGCTTTTTCACATAAAAAAAAAAAAAAAAAATTGCCTGCTGCAGCCAAAAACAACACTATGAGAGCAGTGAAGTTGTAGGCTGGACAGCTAAACAATACATTTAAAACGATGTCCAGTCGACTGTTTAAAACTTTAAACAAACCTGCAATCATATTGTGAGGTCATTTCACTCTGCAGTATTTCAGTCAGTCCACTCACATGGAATAGAAATTATTATATAACTCTAGAACATGTACGCCATTAGTTGTTTGACATCCCGGCTCTGACGCTATTGCTCCGTCACGGCTCAGCAGGGAGTTGTGGAGAGATGATACTTCCTTCCCTCGAGGGAAAGCTAAACTCAGAGCCTACAAGTGGATGTTGGGGTGGTGGAGGTGGTGAAATGCTGACAGCAGCAGTGGCAGCAAGCAGCGGCATAGCTTTCAGCTGATGGCTTAAACACAGCACTCTGATGAAAAGGGTGTATCAGATATGTGTAGCAGCAAGAGGAGTGCGTTGCATGAATGAGGCAGCAGAGTCCAGCTGAGCCATCTAAACTGGCTGGAAGGCTTTGCATCAGTTCAGCACTAATATTAGTATTTTAAGGGTGATAATCATGTTAATATCATGACATTTATGGCCACATTATTTGAAGAGTTAATATTTGATACTGGCATATTCCTTGTGGGATTTTATCTCTGAATAGAGAGAGAGAGCATAGCATCTGTGCTCCATGTAAAAAGATAGGGACAAAGAAACAGCAAAAAGATGGATGAACAAAGTGCTGAAGAACAAGACAACAAGTGGCTCAGGTTATTGAGGAGACGGTAAGATATAGAAAGAGGTGCTGAGACGGATGACCGTGCCAAGAGTGGCACTGCTGAAAATCCCTCCATTAGCCGACTGTCAGTTCTACCTCTGATCACTTCACTAAGCGCTGATGGAGAGAGATTATTCCTGAGACGCCATAGTTTTAGAACAGTGATGGCACTGCTCTGTTCCACCAGGGCGTCGAAATAGATTTTGACGGGCAGATCAGCACCACGCTGACCTCATGTTCCCCTTTGAACGAGGGTGGAGTGGGTGGAAACCAAAGCAGTGCACACTGGCATAACACTGCAGGATGCAGCTATGCGTGTGTGCAAAACTGAGGGGAAAAAGCTAAATTCTTCTATGATAAAATAAATGTAACATGTAAATACTTAAAATCAAGAACATTAAAAGGAACGTAGGTCAAGTAAGGTATATGGCCACAAAAAAGGGGTTTCATCTGACTAAAACTTTGAGATGATGGTCACATTAAAGTAGAATGTGAGCTCAAAAGCTGAGTTTCTTGAAATATTTTGAAGTTTTAGGAGCAAAGTCGGATCTTATCAGATAGTGAAAGTAAATATCTTGACTTAAAATATGGGACTCTCTGTCTGTGTATGAAATATTAATACCCAGAGGCTTTGGAAAAGGAACATTTCAGTCTGGAAATGTATGTGCATCGAATGGAAATATGTCTCCAAACTACAGGCATTCTGTCTGTATTGTTACTTTCTTGTCTAATTACAGCTTGTAATAAACCTCATTAAGCCATTAAATTCTACTAAACTTAGTTTATTTTAGTGTTATTCCACTCATGAGCAGCAAAACCAGCCCCAGAGAATATGGCAAAGTTTTAAAGAAATTATGTTTTATTTGAAAAATATTTTTGTTGTCAAATTGCTGGACTATTTTTTACTAGGTCAAACAGCATCAGGTAATTTCTCTAAGTTGATAGGAATTTTTGTAAATATGTTTATTTTCTATAAATGGCAACAGTTAAAAGGGAAGTTTATACCAGCTCTAATTTCTGTTTGCCTTGCTGATTAGTTTAGTTTAGCTTGATTCTGTCTGAAAGAAACGTAATCTGCCTACAGTACCTCTAAAGATTACTATTACAAAAGTACTCTATTTTTAATTTATCTATGTACCAAAAACAAACAGTTAAAAGTACAAGATGTGGTTTTATGAAGTGTCAGGGCCACTCTAAATGGATGCTACAGGGACATAAAAACATTTCTCTGTAGTAAAAAAAATGCACTGTATCTCTTAAAATGAACATTTTGAATTTTTTAGAAAAACTGCAGGATTTAACGAGAATCTGAGCAATTTCAAAACTTTCATGAATGGATCATCTTGAAAGTGAATCCATTCATGAAATGTTTGAATGTTGATTTCTGCTCATGGTTCCCCTGTTTAAATGTGCTAAAAAAAAAAAAGTCTGATGTGTGTGAGTAAAAGCAGCAGATTAAATCTCACATGCTGCGGGGAAAAAAAAGGGGCAAAGCCGTGATTATTAGCTTTCATGCTCATGCACACTGTCTTATAGCACAGAAACATCTGCATGATTAATGAGATGATTATATAACAGCAAAACTGGGACACAACTAATGCTGACTGTATTACAGAATGAGGATGACAATACAGGACTTGATGTCATCAGAAGATTAGGACCCGTTAAGCTGATTCATCCTTGACCAAAGTCAGTTACCAAAAACGGTCAGTGTTTACTGGGTAATAATTATGACGCAGACAAAAAAACCCCAGGAATTAATGAAAATAAAAGGATTACACTGACTCCCCTGTGTCAAACAAAAATCTACAGTCTCATTAGAGGCATATTCAATTATTTTAGAAGCCACCTTCTGAACAATGTCATCACATTTGCTAATCAATACCTTTTGAATCATCAGTTTTTAAGCCACTAAATATATTAAGTTATTTTTTTGGATTTCACTTGCACATTGAAGTTAGCTATAAGTGAATACAAGCAGCCGACAGCAGTGATTACAGAGCAGGGAAAGCCATCCGAAGCCAGGACTCGTCATCTATCACTTCATCATCCCGTAAAACAAAAGACTTTGAAGTCAGCAAAGGCTAAACCTGCCTTACTTACTCCTCCAATACCTCTCCATTTGATGAAGAACTTTTTAGTCAATTTGTCAGTTTGCTGTATAAACAGGGGGGAAAGTGTTGTGTTCCTAAGGCTTTGGCTTAGAGAGTTTAAATAGACTCAGAGCAAATACAAATGCAGCTAACAAATGAGTCAGAGAGACACTGGGTCACTTATATACAGTTTAGAAAGTTTACGGTTTGGAAATCAAATTAAATTTTTGTAAGATGATATTAGTTGAACCCAAGACTGGGTCGGCAGTGGGTGTATAGGCTGATATTTTTTACATTATTTGAGCTTTGCTGGGGATTCACAAGCTCCCTGCAACTTCTTCCACAACCTGACCTCAATTACAACTAATGTATCAACTGTGCATTAGCTACAAACAGATGCATAGATGTGCTGTTTAGCTCAGCCTCTGACTGAACTCAGATGTCACCAGAAACTCTAATTATTTAAATAAAGTTCCTTCCTCCTTTTTTTCCTCTAGGCTCCACAAACTTTTAACGATGAAGGACAATTTTTACTGGAGGCTATTTGAGTAACAAAGATTTAAAAAATGAACATTAATTTTCCTGCACTTCCTGCAGATTTTCATGCTATGTCTTCATGGGATGGTCAAATGGTGATGTTCATGTTTCCCTGGATATGACTTCGCTCTACCAGACTAAAGTGTTGGTGTATTTGTGAACTATAAATTCACTTTTCAGAGTCATGCATTTGCTTTAGCTCCTGTAAATCACATAACTGCTAAAAACAGTGCTCCTTTAGACTTTTAAACCATTTGCAGTTTGCTATATTTTAATGCCTTTTCGATTAAATGTTGACTATGATTGACAGGATTTTTTTAAAACTCTTGCAGTACGTCTTGATCAGAAAATATACAAAGATACTCTTAAAGTTATTTATAATGTACAGTTATTGAACGTGATTACTTACTCAACAAGGGATTAAACAAACTACTCTATAGATAAGTTTCGTAATATTCACTTACAGACAGGAGGAAGTCTAAACCAGTTTATAAAACAAAAAAAAGTTGAAGTAGAGGTTTAACATCCAAGTTGAAGTGAGTTACCATTCAAGTACTTCATCATAAGGTTCTTCCACAGCAATCAAGGTATCGCCCCGTAGATCCAATTACCCTGACATTGATCTGTAGATGCATCAAGCCCCATGCACCCCACACTGTACAGACAGATAATCAATCCAGCTGATCGCGTATCTCCAGCATTGTTGACAGGGAGATAGTGGAAGAGAGGCACTTTCAGATGTGAGATTAAAAGAGTGAGAGAGAGACGCAGGTTAGGAGCCGAGGTTAGAGGAACCTTCAGTCTTGTAAAGGGAAGCGATAAGGGAGGACATTAAGTCCAAATGAAGTGAAAATGGTGCTGACTGAGAGTGAAATAATGCAGCCATCTTACTAAAATACATCAGATTCTGTGGCCAATCTCTCGGTAGATGGATTTAAGTAAACAGCAGCAATGCCTCAGTAGCTAATCTTCTATTTGTGTATGTTTTCTGCTCATTCACTAGTTTTATACAAATATTGGCACAGAGGGACACAATGCAAATGACTCTGACGGTGTCACCTCTGAACAGATTTATCTTCACAGTCTCTGGATGGAGCCCTGACGCTGAAAAACACTTAATACAGGGGCAACTGAGTTTACTGATTGTTCTTGATTATTGAATAAGTGTGGTCAAATGTACCACACCATACCTACATGTACAGTGGTGGAAGCAAACACATCAGAGGGGGTAGGGTCAGCTTAGTAAACAATGCACAGATAATGTGAAATTAGACCAAAAAAAAAATCTGCAAGATATGTACTTTATATAATTAAGTTGCAACTAGTGAATATTTTGATTGTTATTTTATGTTGAATCTTTAAAAACTGTCAAAAATGCTTTAAAAAAGGTCCTGTTATGTCCAAACAACAGTCCAAAACCCATTATAATCTACCAAAAATATAATGGAACAGAAAAAATAGATATAATCCATTAAGTTAAGAGGCTGGAATCAGGAAACTTGGGCATTTTTTTGCTTGAAAATGACTTCCAGAGGTACATGAACATTTCAGTATTAAAGTGAAACAAGTGAACTGAATTTAATGGGCAAAATCAGTTAAGTACTCCTCAAAACTGCAGCTGTAAGTTCGACCCAAACTGTGCTGTCTTACCTGGTTGAAGATCCATGGACTGAAGAATGTTGGTTTGACAGATGATAATGAAAATGAATGACGGATGTTTGATGACTCTTGAAATGGAGATGTTTATGTAATGATTTCCAAGCCCCCTGATGAACAGCATGATAAGAGCACAAACATGAGATCATGGAAATGCACGTTCAAATACAGTCACAGTTCAGAGACATATCAGTCTCGGGCAAAATCGGTTTAACTGGCTGTAATAAGATGAACAAAGATAAGAGTCACATGGTTTTTCCTCTGTGGAAATGAGGGCTTTCATCATCCACAGCATCTCATAAAGCAGCAGAGAAAAGACAAATTAAAAGGCTTTTCAGATACAAATGCAACCAGTTTGCACATTGTCTTTATTTTACCCTGATGTGTGTATGTGCACTTATTCATCATTGGCAAAATAACACAGTGTATAAAAGACTTGAACTTAAAAAGATAATGCTACTTTTGGTAAATTACAACACAGCTGTGAAACATCTGGAGGTAAATTGTATAGTATTCTTCAAAAAACATCCTTTTACAATCCAGATTTGGGGAAAGACGAAACCATGTGAAGATGAAGATGAAATAATGACATGGTAATGACAATGATGGTTCATTATGATGAAAAAAAGGAAGCTTATCATTCGTTGATACCATTTTGAAAAGTCTATTAGTTGGCATCAACATGACAAACGAATAAAAATAAATTAAAATCTTATCAACTTTTTTCGCCTTAAACCATAAAGTCCTCCTCTTTCTCAGACAAAAAAACTAAAAATCACAAACATGTCAGACCACAAGACGTACAATACACACAAGCCAGAGTTACTGCACCTGCCGCACTCCCACTCCTCTCATCCAAACAACACACCAACCCTCACCCCCTCCCCCGACCCCAACACAACCCTACCTGCTTATTTTTGAGGTCAAGCGAGAGCTCATAGTCGGAGGATGCGGCGTGCGAGCCGCCGCCGTTGCGCTGCACCCTCAAGGGTGATGCCGTGTGGTGCAGGCTGGCCCTCCTCCCCGCCCCACCTCCTTTTGCTCCTCCCTCTTCCACCTCCTCCTCTTCTTCCTGTGCTGCCTCGGCCTCGTGCCGCTCGGCCTTTGCCTCCTCATCCTCTTCCTTTCTCTTTGCCTCCACAGCTTCTTCTGACTTTTCCTTCTCTTGTTCCCCAACTGGCTGCTCCTCACTGCAAGGCGAAGGGGCTTCAGGGGTGTCCGGTGCTGGTTTCTCACTCGGAGCCTCGATTTGAGGCTCAGGCTCAGGCTCAGGCTCTGGCTCAGGCTCTGGCTCAGGTGCAGGCTGGAGTTTGGGTTCAGGTTCTGGCTGTGGTTTGATTTCAGGAGGTTGAGTCTGTGGTTGGGGCTCCGGCTGGGGCTGTTGTGGTTGAGTCTGGGGCTGTTGTGGTTGAGTCTGGGGCTGTTGTGGTTGAATCTGGGGCTGTTGTGGTTGAGTCTGGGGCTGTTGTGGTTGAGTCTGGGGCTGTTGTGGTTGAGTCTGGGGCTGTTGTGGTTGAGTCTGGGGCTGCTGTGGTTGAATCTGGGGCTGCTGTGGTTGAGTCTGGGTCTGCGGCGGTTGAGTCTGTGGCTGAGCCTCTTGCTGCTGTTGTTGCTGGGGCTCTGGTTGTGACTGGACCTCACTCTGCAGCTCCCCCTCTCCTCCCTTCCCTTCCTCCCCCAAAGACGGGTCTGGAGAAAGGTCATCGCTGCAGAAAGGAGGAGAAAATGCAGAGTGAGGTTGCTGCTGCATCCGTGGTGAGCTCTGACCTCTTCTCCAGGCTGCCTGGGTTAGTGGTAAGAAGTTGACCCTTTATGTTTTTTTTGTAAGATCTGACTCAATCTGCTACCAAACTGTGTGCAGGGTCAGTTCAGCTGTCTACCTGCTCTGTTCTGTCTGCCTCTCTTGTCTGTCTAGACACTGACAGACAGTGAAACCAAGTGAAAGTTTACAGCACAGAACAGCTGACAAAACCACAGTGTACAAGAGTGGGGAAAAAAAAGATCAAAAGCGATTATTTATTTCAGAAATTTTTCAGAGGAGAAAATGTGGAAAAAACAAGAACGCTGACAGCCAGTAGTGACACACACCCAACACACACACACACACACACACAGATATGGGGGACAGTCATGCAGCTAATACAAATGTCTCTACTCCATTTAGACTGTATGTGTGCTTGTATTTGTGTGAACAGTTGCGAGTATGAGTGTTAGTGTGGGAGGTGGCTTTTTACGTGGTAGTAACAACAAGAAGTGCTACGTGAAACAAAGACAGAAGGTGAGAATCTGTGATTTGGTTCGATCTGATTCTGAAGACCAGTTAAATTCTCTTCATTCTTTCGTCCTTCTTTTACTTTTTAATCCTTTTACTCTAAAAATGATGGGTAAGCTTCAGCCCTTAATTTATAAATCATAAAGGGTGCTGTTCTGCCATGTCCAGTGCGTGAACAATGCCCAGGTGGTTACTGTTCGAACTCAACTAATGTGATTGAAAACAACGCCTTACTTAGAAAATCAGAGAATTCAAATTCACCCAATTTATTACAACTCATCCTCTGCCTCTGATCCGCAGGTTTGACCCTCCTTTATATAAATCTAGTCAGTTTCCTAAAGGAACCTTTTGAATAGGAGGTTTTCACACCAGTTGACAGTGGTTGTAAAAATAGCCTGACATGTTATGAACTATATTAAAAATTGGTGCTTTTTCCTATTATAGGATGTGGTGGTGAAATTGGAGTCAGTGACCATAAAATCAGGGCGTTTAAGCTGTCGTATGCAAAGTGCTGAAGATGATCAGCATGATATTCCTCAGAGGTGAAGAAGACTTCATAGAGAGGACAAACCTTTAGTTTTTTCTGTATATTTGCAGAACTTGAGATTTTTTTTTTTTTTTAAAGTTAACAGGAAAGACAAATGTAACTTCTACATTACTGTCTAATGTATTTGTCTATTTGTGGCTTAAGTTATGCTTGTCTTATAGAAATGTGTATATTCCAAAGAGTGTGCTGGAGTGTATTTTGTGAGTACACAGCCTTAAATCTGAAAAAAAAAAAAAAGATTCAAACAGATTTGTGCACGGCAAAAAAAAAAAAAAAAAAAAAAAATCCTGTCTGCTTCCACTTCCTGCACAGGAGGCTCACTTCTCCTTTTCATCACACATGGCAGCACATAAGCTCGAGGAGAAAGTATCTTTAGCGGGGGATATAGCTGGGTCTGCAGCTTCTAAAATAGAGCTTGTATGAGTAATGAATAATGAATTGAGCAATAAAGTCTGCTGCTTGACGCTCAGCTGCAGGTGAAGCTTTTTTCTTGTGCGAAAAATAGACCTGCCTGGAAAACAGAAGACTTCTTTTAGGGAGGAGAGTGTAGTCTACCATCACACATGCTCCCGGTGCCTTTACCTCTTTGTTGGGAATCTAAATGTAGTCCTTTCCTATTTGCATTTTGCAGGAGCACTTGTTCTGTTGAGAGATAATGTGACAACCAACAGGCTATTTTAGTCTTAATACAGACTGTGGATAAAGTCTTCAAAAGGGATTATTTGCGAGGGGACACCTTTAACCACTATGTGTCTGAATGCAGTCACTTTTAATATAATATTTGCATTTGTGTAGATTTTATGGAAAGCATAAGAGTTAGTGCGAACAACTTCGACAGCTCCACGTCTGTCACTCACGCTCCCTCTCTGCAAATCAGCTCTCCTCATCCTCATTCCTTTTATCCACCCCTGTCATCTTCTATGTCCAACTGTCTCGTCCTGCCACTCTGTCCTCCGCCAGGTAAGGAGATCAAGCAGCTCCAGGTGTCAATGAGTCTGACGAGGTGGAGACAAGCACTGCATGCTGCCTCTCTCCATCTCTCATCTCTCTATACGACAGCGTCGAAGACAAATGAGCTTCATGGCCTGCATGCGCTCTGCCCGGAATATAATCACAGTGTCCGCTGACACATCTCCTGCTCTCTGCCACGAAAGCTAACAGCCCCCCTGCTGTGGCATGTTGAGTGTTCAGGTCTTCCTGTGTGGTGTGTGTTGTTTGTTTAGTCTATCACCTGGGCAACATCTTACTCTAGGAGACATTTACTTTGCAGGTCTGACACCGCAGCATTAATCAAGAATTCTGAGAAGTGCAGCACAGTTTTGATTTACTGTGCAATTTTAGCAAGACATCTAATCAGAAAAAAAACATATAAGCTATGAATTGAGAGTCTAGGCTTCATTCTGCTTTTCTCTGCATAAAATTTCCATAGGTGCAGCCTTTGCAGCTGATAGGATCACGTGTGTCTTTTGCAGCACTGTAGGGATTTATAACATGCTATATTTGTGCTGATTATGTGTGAACATAGTGCGCTCTCACATAATCACCCTGTGTACAGTGTATGTGTATAAAAACAGGCCCTTTGTTCAGTGGAGCATCATATATGTAAATTCTTTTCGCAATGCGACTTTCAGACGGTCAGGCTAGCTGTTTCATTAGCTCAGTCTTTATGCTAAAGTAAGCTAAACAGCTACTGACTGTAGCCTCACATTTAAAGGGGAGCCCCTCCAATATTACACAATCACATCCTTTGCAGATGTTAGGAAAGTGTTACTGCATATGTGAAAGAAAGTTATATAAGCCCTTTTAAAAGAAGTTAGCATAATAAGCCTCTGTAGCCTCATCTCTGCATTAGGCTAGCAGCTGCAAGCAACATTAGCCGCTATTAGTAAAACACACACAAATCTCTGACAGCATTGTTTGCAGCTGAGTTGCATTGTGGGAAATGTTTTTAGTTGTCCTTTGTTAGTTTGAAGTCATTGCAGGTGAGCAATGCTAATTTTTTAGCAGACATGACAATGTTGGTCTTTTCATAAACTCTTAGCAAGAGCACAAAATGCATATTTCCTTAAATGTCTGATTTTTCCTTTAAATTTATTGTGATCCAACACTTTTAGAAAATTAATAGCTGGACAGATGTTTGTGCCTTGTTTGTTTTCCTCGTATTTCCAACTGTATTCAACAACTGGGGTAAGTGGCTCCATCGGGATGGAGAGGGAGAGTAAAATACTGATAAAACTGAGTGCTGACTGCAGCTGCTGAGCATCTGTTGCACTGTCTGCGAGGATGATGGCATCCGACAGGAAGACCACCATCTTTATGCAGGAGGTCCACTGATTATGTCTTCAGTGTGAACTCGATCGCTATGGGCCCGCTTTGTCTTTCATTAACCTTGATCGCAGCGCTTTTTTGCTGCGTCATCACCGTGGAGGCGCGCAGCAGCTGAGATGAGATATCAGCCTGTGTGACTTGTGGGGTTCAAAGGGTCTATCCTCAGGTGGACTGCAGCCAAAGAGTTGCTGAAGAGGGCATTATGTGAGGAAAACCACATCAGCAGAAGTCATGGCAAATGAGATCCCAGAAGAGGCAACTCACTGCTAACATTTCCTGCTCTAGACTAACTCTAACATAGTTTTCTTTCAATCTTAGGCAGTGTTTTGGGTTTTTTTTTTAACATTTGATTTATGTTGAAATATTTGCAGCCAACAAGAACTTATTCTACTTTATGGTCTTTTTTTCTGCTTCTCAAAACCACTCCTCTTCAAAACTAAGCAGGAATCATTCGCCTTGTCACTTATACTAAACTTGTATTCCCTTCTCGTCTCCCCTATATCTGTTTCTCACACTGCTCATGGAGAATTAATCAGTTCATCAGGCAGAACACAAGGGCAGACTGGAGAGCAGAAGCTCCTGCATAAATAAGCATATTTCTTTCTTCCGATGCATGCTGAGGGTAATGTATGGGGTAAATTTGCTGAATACATCACCCAAGTATATTTGAAATTCATCACAGTCTCTGCAAGTCAGAAAGACATGACTTCGTGCCACTTCCACTGCAGAGAAGTCAGACTGTCAGACTGACTTTTTAACATTTACCATTTTATGATGCTGTGTTATTTCCCTTAACAAGGAAGGAATCTGAGAAAAAGGCAAAAGTAAAAACATCTGTATTCACTTCAAACTCACACTGATGAATTTCTAAACCGCAGGAAATACATATACCAAAAAAAAAAAAAGCGACTGCCCTGGCGGTGACAAAAGTTTAATTTTGCACTATTACCATTTGTCTGCAGATTGCAAAACCATTTTCATTCAAGGTCATTTAAGAAGCTTTCAGCGCCCCCCCCCCCCCAAAAAAAACAGAAGCAATTAAAATGCATAGTGTTAGCTTTAAATTAGCATAAAATAACTCTGGTTCTCTCTAATCATGAGGTCAAGCTGAGTCATTTTCCGTTACTGTTAGCGATCATAAAGCACATGTAACCCAATTTTGTCCTTCTCTTTGTTAATCTCTGACCCAGTCTCTTGGTAGCCTCCCTGTAAACATGTTTTCACAGTGGTTCAGGATGAGACACTCCATTTACTTTCACTTATTTTTTTCATGTGTAGGAATAACATGTCATGCATGAGTTGTCACGGCTACAGTGGGAGACCCCTCAGTGTGTGTTGGTGGTGGGGAGAGTGAAGTGTCCACTGGGAGACGTGGTATGCCAGTGTGTTTTGCATTGGCAATGAGGAGATGAGAGAGTGACTGAAATGCATGAGTAAGAGCCTGATCAAACCCAATAATATTGATGTGCAAAAGATCCATAAAGTTAAAGGCTTGAGACATGGCAATTATGGCGGGAAGAGCGGAGAGAGGGGCACTAAGCCGCATTATGGGAATTGTAGGATTCATCATTTTTTGCACTAAGATCCATACTGGGGACTACAAATCAGGAAATCTTAGGTTCTGCTGCATTGATTTTTAGCATTTATTTTTATTCTCTAATTTCAATTTTTGCTCACAAATTTTCAAATTTCACTTCATGTTACAAGCAAAAAATATGTCTTTTAACTTCCATTCACTGTCATGCTGACATTAGCAAATGTAACTAAACTGCAACAGCAAATAAGTTCTGAATGAAGCATAAGGTTTTCTATTAATATAATGGGGAAATATTGTTAACTAATGTTTCTTTCATGTTTAATGTTTCTGTCATATTTTATTTGCTTTTTGTGATCCTGCTCTTCAATGTCCACTTGCAGTTAAAACAGCATTGTGAGACTTCATTGTTATATTTATGCGCTCACAGCACTTGATGAAGGTTATAGAGAGATTTTAGTCTGTTTGAAAGCAGAAAAAAATCTGCAGTGACTTGAAACACAATGTGTTGATTAACACTGAACTAAAATCACAATATCTTTCTAACATTAACCATAGCCTTTCTTGTTGTCTAGATCTAATCACAGATGAGAGTCTGGATCATGTCTCCTTGTCTTTGTATGTATTTTCCGCCTCTGTGATTGCACTAATTAGTTGCACCTGTTGATTATTAGCCCTCCCTCCCTCATGTATTTAAGTCTGAGCTTAGTCTTTGTCAGTTCATTTGCTTCTGTCTCTTAGCTCTGCACCTGTACCTGTGTTTCTGTTCTCAAGTCATCCACTTCTTTAGCTTTCACTTTAGCTTTTGTACTCTCTACTTTTTTGCATTTACCTCAGTTTACTCCCTCAGTTTCTGTTTCTTAGTTTGCAGCTTTACATTATTAAAGCTTGCCTTTTGTTCTTTTACCTGCCTCCCTTGGTGTATTGCTTTTGGGTCCTTTTTTTGTCGAGCAACTTAACAAATACTTGGAGTCTGAAGCCATGCTTTCAGCTTGAATTTGAAATGCTTTGGATATGCTCACCACAACTGGTAACATTCTGATGTTCAGCAGGTTTGTTTACCGTCTTGGTTTAGCATGATGTTAACATTCATTTGCTAGTCAATAGTTAATGAGATTTCATTGAAACCACAAATATGGCGCTTGTTGTGACTCTACAGGACGAGTAAAGGGATCAGCAGTCAGTAGGCTTCATTCTCTGGGCACCATGATGTCTGTACTAAATGTCATAGCAATCTGTCCGATTATTTATGAGAAGGCAGAGCCTTTAGTGAGGTCAGAGGCCAACAATATAAATTAAATAGTTCATCATCTCTTGAATCAAACACATCCTCCTGTACCTCCCTTCATCAACACATAAAATGCCATATATCTTGTCTCTGAGTCTCTACTTTCCATGATCAAGGTCAAACACACATCAGCTACATCTGCAGCATCCATGTTCCCAGAAGAGCCGCCCTCTTGTTTCAGAGCAGACAATACAGTCCAGAAAAGGACTGAGAAACCATTTCACATGCTTTCTGCATGTTGTGTAATCCACAGAGAGCTGGCAGCCCACTCTTGGCAAGGTTGACTGAAGCTTTAGCGTAGAAAGGCTAACAAATATAGCTATGACATGTTTAAATCATGAGATAGGCAGTGGATGAATCACATGGCTGACAGTATCTGTGCTATTTTCTTTCCCTGAGGATAAAAAGTCAAAGCCTCTGCACTTGCCTATGACTTAAGTGTGATAATAGAACAGTGATTTTGAAAGTTATAAAATTAAATGGTCTTTTCAAAGCACTAATCTGAAAACACTGGAAAATGGTCAAGAATGTAACGTACCATTCCCTTATATGAAAACTGAAAGAATGGGGCCCCAAAGTAAAATTTTAATGGTTTAATAAACACATAAAATATGCATGGAGTCACTTTGTTACTACAGTAAACATGGCTGCCCTTAAAAATCCACCTTTAGTTAGATCTGCAGTGATGCATGGATGTGATCAGTCCAGAAGTGATGCATTGGTTCACTGAGATGCCAATCAATACTCTGCTCACTTGTGCAGGACAACATAGCTCATAAATAGCACTATTTAACAGGAAGGAGGCAAAGTGAAGAGAAGACAGCTGGTATAAAAGAGTGGTAGTTTCTAATTCTGCTCGTGTAATCCATACATCCTGAGCACTGGGAGTTCACTGAGAAGGTCTGACTTCAATGTCAAGCAGTGTATGCCTCTGAAAAGGAGAGAATCAGTCTTTGGCTCTTGTTAAAATCTCATGCAGACGCTGTGTTCTTTTATGGTGGGCCAACGATCGGTATCACAGGGTGTGCGTGTTGAGGTGAGGCTACAAAACAAAACATGGCAGACTTGAGATTCTTGCCTCCCGCTGTAAAAGGATGGGCTTTTATTTATCGTGTTGAATTTTTAGGAGTGAATGAGGATAGACGCCCTACAGGGTTTAGGAACAAACTGTTTGCACATACAGTATGCAAGTATATAGACATAGACCAGTATCACCACAGGCATTCCCATGCAATGTCAATGAAACATCTTTCCAGCAACAACAGAGAACAGGGGGTATTAAAAAAAAAACAGGTTGGGCTCGTGAAATATGCAAGACAGGATTTCAAATTGAATCTCTTCAAAAGCAGATGCCCCAGGATGTGGGTAAAATGGAGGGAAAGACAGTGAGAGACAGAAAGAGAAGGTGGGAGAGAGACAGCAGCATTGAAAACTGCATCACAGATATATAGAGTGTTATTTTTAAGCCTGGTTGAATATCTGAAATAAAACATTTTTTATACGCCTTTACTAAACTAAGCTACATTTTGCAAAGAAACATGAAAATACATTATCCTGAAAAATATCAGCCGATAAGTTTTGTATTTTTTAATACATAAGTATGATATTGTTGGAGGTGGGACAAAGTTATTGGGTCACAGGTCTTGAGTTAGCTTCAAGTCTCTGCAAATAAGGTCTATGTCAATATGCACCAAATTTAAAACCATATAAAATCCCTTCATGCATAAGTAATAATGTAAAACTTTTAAATCAAGTAAACTTTCAAACACATAATACGTCAAAGAGTCTACAACCACGCTCTTAGTCAGGACAAGTCTTCAAGCTAATTGCTAACCAATCTAAGTTTTGCATGATAACATGCTAACACTTGCTAATCAGCTCTAAATACAAATTAAAACTGAGGATGATGGGATTGAGATTAGTTTTCCAGTATTTGGTTGTTAATTAAAGTTCTGGAGGAAGCAAAATGACACTAAACTGTGAGGGGTCAACAGCTGTTGAGATATTTTACTCAAAACAACAAAAACATGCAGTTGTGGTTGTCTGAATGATATGTTTCCTCGCCTGAGCAATTCCTGTATAAACTTTATTTTCACAGGTACAGTGTGTTACATCAGGTATCTAATGCTTTCTTTACATTGTCATCATCTTGGCTCATGCTTATTCCTCTGCATCTTATTCACATCTTCTTACACATGTGAATCACAATGCTATTTATACACCTCGTGGCAAAAACAGCTCTTTATGGGTGCCTAACAGAGAGGCGGAAAAAAGAAAAAAAATGTGTGTTCAAGAACAACAATGCCCGAAGAAAGAATTCAGCTGCTGCCTCGCCTCGCTGTGAGTGGAACAAACAATTGAGCTGTCCCCCTACCCTGATGATTTCGCAAGCTAATTGCCTATTATGTGGCCCGTCAGGGGGAAATAACTGTGTTTTTTCCTTATTTGTCTCACTCCCTTTTCTCACATATTTGAAAATATCCTCAGGCAGCTTCCCAATGCACGAGTCTCTCGTTTTGAATTGGATCCTTTTGAAACACAGTTCAATACTTTGAGGATTACATGACAGAGGTTCTATGAGACTAAATCACATGAGCTTAGGAAATACTAAAGATTGTTCATGATACATGTAAGCAAGTCTAGTCATGTGTATCTGGCCTTATCTCCATGGCTTGTGTCATCAGTGGAGAAAGGTCTGGCTGCACCAGTTATCATTCTACCATGGGGAAAAAAACATTTTGGCTTGTTTTTATACCTTTTTAAACTAGTCACTAGTCATTTTGGGCCATGCAAAGGTCAGGATGCAGCTATGGGAATGTTGCAAATAGAGTAAAGGGAGGGATGCTGACTAAGATAGTGACCCACGTTCATATCCGCAGTCAAGTGAGTCAGACTAGAACAAGTAGAAACTGCTAATATTTCATTGTATAGGCTATTTTTAGACAACATCTTCATCATAACCTATTAAAAATTTAAGCTACTTTACAACATGCAATGAATCCATGGCTGCACTAGCTGTGAGGATCTGTTAGGCTGTACATGCTAACATGCTCACAGCCGAAATGCTAAAATGCTAACATTTAGCAGATATAATGTTTACCTTTTTCACATGTATGAAAGCCATATGAAACAAAACGAATGTGCGCACAGTGAATTAGCGTTTTTGAATCCACTGCTCTACAGTTACTTGTTGCAACATCAAGTTTAAAAGAAGAAGAAACCATATTGAAAAAGACAGCAAATCCCCTGCCGTCATTTTACATGTCATAAATAATGCCTGAGTGAACACACACAAAATCTTTTGAGGGCCAATTTTAAAAATGTCAAGCATGCTTATGCAGTCAGTCCCGGCCACAACTGTGCTAATCTATTGGGAATAAAGGGGTGATATGACATGATAATAATTCAGCAAGTACAGTTATGTGATTTATTGTAATTCACTGCACAAGGGTTATGATCAAAGTACAGGTTGTCTATCCTGGTTATATGTTGGCTTTGGTCTGTAACAGAGATGTGAAAAAAGGAACAGAAGACTTGAAAAAGCCACTGGTGTGAAATGAGAATGTAACTAAATTTAAGCTCTTTTAAGGAAGAGTTGAGGGACTGCTGAAACTTTGTGCTGCTGTAGCCATCATATGGACATTTACATGGTTTTAACTATAACATTAATCTGCCGGAAAAAGCATTAGAAAATTGGCTGTTAAGACTGAAAGCTAACTCATAAAGTGTTAGCATTAGCATTAGCTTACACTTATTAAACCAAAAAGTGTTATGTCAGCCAACAAAATCCATGGTTGCTGGCTGGAAAAGAGAAGCCTGCTTTAAAATTTCCGATGTAATGCTGCCATCATTATAATTGTAAAACTGTAAACTGTATTTGAACCACGTGAAACAGAAATTAGGTTAAATTAGCTTACTGGAATGGGGAATGATCAAACTAGTACGGTAAGTTAAAATAAAGAAAAGTAGACCGGCAGCATGACAGTGGTGAAAAAAGTGACTGTCAGACGATGAACAGAGAACAAAGACGAAGAAGATCGTCATGAGCTGAAAAAGGTGGGGAGACAGGTGGACAGAGGATGAGTTGTGTACACTTCACAGCCTGCGTGATGAACGCATGGACTCATCGTACAAATGGCTGAGGGAGTTGTCAGGGAAATCAACGCAGGTGCACGGAGATAAATCCAGTCTTTCATTACATCCAGGGAGGCCGAGCCGATGCGTGGTCAAATTTATGGCGGGAGGTGGAAGCGGCTTTAGAATATCTATGGACTGGCTGACACATGAGAGGATGATGGCCTCCTGGGATCAGAGGAGATAAATTCACACATGGAACAAAAAAGGCACACAGATAAAATAACATAAAACTGTTTAGTGTGGTAGTGAGAAAAGGCAGAGTATTAACACCAAGAAGATGATGCAAGTGAGAAATTTCCCTTGTTGTGGAATGACTTTGCTGTATGAAGAATAAAGATGAGTTCTGAGAGGATTAACGATACAGTACTGGAACTGATTGTTTTAGAGATTATATCCAAAACAAACAGAGGAGAGACAAGTTCGGGGGGGATAGAAAATATACCAATTTCCAGAATTATTCGGATAGAAATGATAGAGGTGCAGGCTTAGATGAAGATCAAGTGATTCTACTGTTGGATTTGGACAAATTCGAGCACATTTGAACCAGAGAAAAAATGCTGTAAATGTAAGACACAAGCAATAAAATGTGTGAAATTTCTCATAAAGCCAATTATAGTAATGGTGATCATATTATCTTTCTCTGAAATATAGATTGAGTAACTGTCAGCTTCAACAGCTGCTAAGAATTAGGGCTAACCAACAACAGGAGGAAAGAGAATAAAGGATGAACTGTGTTAAACCTGCATTAAATCTTTTTTTGCACCACTCAGGGAGGGTCACCAAGCTGCACACAAAACTTTGGCATATTATCATGTGAGGTTGTTTCAATGAACAGTTGCTTTTTTCCAGGAGACACAAAGCAACATAATTTACAGTTCATTTATAATATTAAATCCCTTATTAACTTTGCTTTCAGCTTTCATCAACTCCTGAGGGAAATATCTGGCTGTTTAGCTCTCAAATGCTCTATATGTTTACCAGGTAATTGTCAGCATTGTCTCTCTGTTGTTTGGTGTTTAGCAGATAGTATAAATTGGGTTAATAAGAGCTTGAATGAAAATTGAAGAGTGAGATTGAATTCAATCAGCACGTTGAGGGATTTAAAACCAAAGTAATGAGTTGAAAGATGCTAAAACGCTACGCAGCTGAGGGCAACTTCAGAGTCCGGTGATAATTCTCTGTTCGTTCTTCAATATAGAGAGATTTATATTGGTGCTCTCTTGTTATATTTATATATATATTGAAAATAGAAAGTGAGTTTCTATGTTTGTGATCCAAACTGAATGACAATCCTTCATAAAACAAAAAGTTCTAAAAGCAATTTCTGGTTTAGTTTAAGACATTTATTCTGCACAAAGTATCTGAAATGGAAAACATCAATCTACTTCCTTACACCGCGATTCACCTTCAACCACTTTGAAGCATGCCGACAATCACTTACACACAACCACATGCACACACACACACACACACACACTTCTGTCAGTAAATAAAATATACGTAACACTGTCAGGATGAAAGCTGTCCTGTACGTACAGAATGATCCTTTTGATCCATGTTTGCAGAAGAGATAACGGGACAACACAGCACATTTGGCATCTGATAAAACACATTGTAAGCTCTTCAGTGTATTACACTAGAGTGGGCCTTGACGCTCGTAAACACACACACACAGACAGGCACACACACACACTTTCATACAGAGGCTCAGCACATGCACAGCCAGATACTTAATGCAGCCAAACACAGTGGGGGCTCAGAGCTTGTCAAACAATAATGCAGGGGGAACATGAGAGAGACGTGCACACATATCTGATAAAAAACAAGTTGTTCACCGTATTACAGCACGGACAAGACGTCCTCTACCTACATGTCATCTAAACAGAGGAGCACAGCGGTGCATAATCATCATCATCTCAGCAGAAGTCTGTTCAATCTATAACTTCTTTTAGTTTTGTTTGTCTAATTGGAAGCTAAATGACTAATTAAACTTAATTAAAAGTAACAATGAAATAGAGACGAAGAGAGTGGGATGAAAAACACAGTTGGACAAAATGAGAATATATTTTCATAATTAATTAAAGGTCAGCATTAAATGAATTGATGCTTCAAGGCACAACAAATGGATTGCCAATGAATATTCACTTAAAAAAAATCGCCTCTTCATGTTGGTCTGGTTTTCAAACTCATCCACCACATTAACTTCCCAGCCCTTTTGTCTTGCTGTGCTCTGAGAACATCAAGCTACTTCCTGCTTTTGGCACAGATCACTTTAAACTACTGCTGTCCATTTTTCCAGAGGAGACAGTCTCACGATTATGTGCACAGACTTACAGTGTGAAGTTATTTATTTCCCTTTCCTACAGAGTGTTTTTCACCAGCGCTACAAAATAAAAAATCGAGAGAGCAGGTTGTTCATCGTAACGACGGAGCAAGAGGCACAAGAGGCATGGTCTGGCATCTGGAAGCACTACTCAGTCTTTGGCACATTCTCCATTATCTGTCAGCGTCCTCAGACTCACACATGCACACACACACACACACTCGGTACACACCCATATACTCCAAATCAGTCTCCCCTCATCGGTGAAATTGCTTTTAAGAGGAAGGGTAAAAAAAAAAAAAAAAAAAAGAAATGTTTCACTGTTCATTCTGTTGCAAAAATAAGTTAAACCAGGAGGTGGCCAGCGTTGCGTTTCCATTGACTCTCCACTAGAAAGTGGTGAAACGCTATCCCCATCGCAGGGCTGATAAGAGCAGGAGAAAATTCAATTACATCTCAGTGAAATGTGAAAGATTTTTCTTCCAGAGTGAGAATCTGCCCACTGCTGTATGGACCTTCACCTTTAATCTTTTTCTGACATTGGTTCTCGGTGGAGGTGATGTGGGCCGTTAGAGAGCGACCAGACTGGCTGGTGATGTCAACGATGGTCTATCTCAAAATGGGCTTAGTGGGCTACTGTAGGAGAGGACTAATGGTGCGTTTCATAGCCACCAAATGGGATGAAGGAGTGGAATCAAAAAGAGAAGGACACCTGATGTGCTCGAGTGACACGATAACTAAGTCTGACTTCACCAGCACTGCCTTTTTATGTAGAAAGGTCGAAACCAGGTTCTGCATGGAAAGGCTACATTAACTTTGAATGATCACAAGTCACAGACACTATCCTTAGCTTCTTTTTCTTTCTATATCTTCAAGGTTTCTCAAGGCATCTTCATCTTGAAGGTTTCTTTGTGCCTCTGTTCATCATAAAAGTGGAAAATGCTTTTTTTTTCTTTTTTTTTTTTCTGGCCGGCACTGCTGGCTCCTCTTTTTTTTTAACAAGTAACTGGCTTTGACCACCCATCACCTCTTCAAAAAAGGCTCGAACTGACAGGGAATGACAGCCCGACACGCACACTGCAAAGATGACTCACCACAAAAAAGAAAAAAAAGAAAAAAAAAAGAGCACAGTTGAAGTCATGGTAACAGCTGCACAGTGTGCACAAAAGCATGACAGAGTAAAAAGGGATGCTCTCTGAAACACAGCCATCTGATGGTGGGTCATTTAATCCCATGTAATGAAAGAGCACAGACAGCTAATTTTTAATCAATATATCTCCTTCCTACTATGAGTCGTTATCATATTCTAATTTCTAATACTGACCAAACAGAAGATTTCTCTTTAAGCTTTCTCTTTTACCAGATAGAGCCGAGTATCTACATCATTAAATCTCCTTGTCTTTCTTCATTCTCTGATCTAAACCACGACCATGCTCCCTTCTTTCTTCCTCCTCCTCGTCATCCCCGTCTCTCATTACATTGAGCGAGGCGACAGCAGAGCCAGGTCGCCCTGTCAGCAGTTTTTCGTGTCCTCCTCCACCACCCCCTCCTCCTCCTCTCCGCTCATTTCCTTGCTGAACTACCGTCGCAAGGCTGTCGGCGAGCTGTCAGGACAAGGACTCCACCCTGTGATGTATGCCGAACCTGACAGTGTCACTGACGCCCGGGACACCTGATGTCCCTTCACAGGGAACAACCTGTACCTGTTAGATCGCTATCTCGGGGCAGGTGTGCAGGATGCTTGCAACACATTTTTCATCTATTTTTTGGCCTTTGAATCTCTCACTTTCTGGTGCTCCTACAGTTCATTATTTATATACGATATTTGCTAGTGGCGTGGATTAAGCTAAATAAACAAGGCTAATCTGGGCCCAACAGCTAACTGACACCTACAATATGGCATCCTGCTGTGTAAAGGCAATAAGAAATATTTTTCATGATATTAGGGTGAAATTCAGCCTCCAAATTCTTTTTAAACCAGCTGGAAAACTGTAATGAATTATTTTTATTTCTTTAAGCGAGTGAACTCAGAGTTTTTTGTGATTTAGTGGAATAACCCCTTACCTCTTACTAAACTCAGAGGAATTTAAAGAGTATGGTATTAAACTTAATCTACATATGTCCAGATCATGGTTGTTTGACGGAGAGGAAAAACAGGTGGTCTTGCAAACTTTGCACATTTTTTTGAGCTATTTTTTATCCCAACACTGAGGAAACATGTTCAAAATTAGCTTACTTAGCTTCTTGGCAGCAGCTAAGCACAAAGACTACAAACAATTACACTAATTGTGTCTAGATGTAACAAACTAAACCATGTCCTCTAAAGCTCACTTACTAACAGTTATATGCTTTTTAATCCATTTAAAAACCAAAGAGGCAAAATGCACTTATCCACTAACTAGCAAGCTTACTAGCTGCTAGCTTCAGCAACTTATAAGGGACAACAGACTGGCTATCAGTCTTTATATTTAACCCTTAGCTAGATGAAAATAAATGTAATTCTAAATAAAACTTGTAATTCTTTTCTTGTATATTGATTTGACAGTAAAGTTAGCGAGAGAAGCCATCAACACAAGATAAGAAATGTTAGCTTTAGCAGCAAATGCTACTTCTAGTTGGCCCCCAGAACCTCCTGTATATTAAAGCCACGTGTTGACTTTTTCAGCCTACGGGGACGTGCATTCACACATTATTATTCACATTATTATTCAGAAAGATGACACTTATCCAGGAATTGAGGTGACAAATCCTCCATCCTCCATGAGGCCTAGCTTAAGAGCTAGCTTAAAGGTTATCAAGTGTATCACTGCCTGCTTGACATTGTTTGTGTGGGAAAAGACATCATTTTCTGAGTGACTCTGATTCAGCGTTTAAAACAAAATGTGGAAAACTGAGAGGCGGATGAGAGCACTTAACCAAGTGAAAGTGAATCACACATGATAAAGATGTGAATAATTTGTATTTAAAAGGTCAGACAGAGCCTCACATTTTCAAGCTATTAGTACCTCTTCTGCTATCTGCTGTGCGCTGCAAAATGAAGCAGATTGTTAATTCTTCCCTTTATTTGAACCCACAAGAGATTTATGTTCACGCTCTGCCCTCTCCACTACCTCTTGAGTTGATGGGGAGTGCAGCTGAGGGCACCAGATGCCTGTTTTTTGGGGCATTTGGCTCAAATTTTTATTGTACAATGAGGCGTGCTGTAACACACTGTCGCTGGCTAACATTATACGGACAGAGTGAGTGAGAGTGATGGTCATTGTGCTTAAATTTTAAATCTGCAGTCATTGACTTCTTTACAGTTTAATAGGAAGAGTGAAGATGACTAGGTGGAGGGACGGAGGATGAAAATATGGGCTGACGGCCAGAAGCAGAAAGGTCAGGACAAAATGTGCAGCCAGCATGTGGACAGACAGATGTCTCTTGACTGCCAGGTCTCCTGCTCCTCATTAGCACCCCCTGCTGTCCAGAAGAGACTCATTTTGTCCATTTTCTTTGAAGCTGCAGGCAATTGAGATAGAGGTACGGCTGCACACAAAGGATTGAAACACAAACAGACACACATCCCTGGACACTATGCTTTTCTTTCTTGGCTTGCACTCTCTCTTGCATACACAAACACTCACCTACACGCAGGGGACATTTTATCGCAGCGCAGTCAGGCAGGAGTTGAGCTATTGACTAGCCTGCAGAATGGGACTATGGGTATTCTGGGACCCCTGAGATGATGGAGACTAATAAGATGGCAGACCATTAAAGACGGCCAGAGAAAAGAACAAAAAAAAAGGGAAAAGGGAGAGTATTAATCCTCGCCCACCTTGGCTCACTCCGTGTGTGTGTGTGTGTGTGTGTGTGTGTGTGTGTGTGTGTGTGTGTGTGTGTGTGTGTGTGTGTTAGTGAGAGAGAGATAGGGGCGCTGAGTATCACTCACAGAGACAATATATAAAACAGCTCTAA
>JAQMCX010000037.1:5996441-6026340 GCA_029814765.1 Acanthurus leucopareius | reverse complement strand
TATTGCGATCTGCTCACTGCGTGTGTGTGTGTGTGTGTGTGTGTGTGTGTGTGTGTGTGTGTGTGTGTGTGTGTGTGTGTGAGGTAATGTGCGAGAGATAAGGGCGCTTACTGTAAGTCACTGAGTCCATATATCATACAGCTCTACCACTTTAGTCAAAATCATCTTTATCTGAAAGTATAGCTGGTTGTAGCCAGAGCACAGTATTCATCTGAACCACTAGCAAATCAAAGGATTTGTATTAAGGCTGAAACAGAGAAGGCCATAATCAAAATGGGACTTCAGCTCATAATAAGCACCAAATTTTTCTCCAAAAAATGGAAAACGTTAAGGTAAAATGCACTTTTATTGTTTTGCTCTTGCAGTGATGCTGATGCAGAATGGTCATTACGGCATAATAAGCCTCCTTACGACATATCTCAGTGGATATTATGGCTGTTGCGAAGTCCCTGGGACATGTAGGAAATGGCCAAAATCATTGTTTAACATGATTTATTAAGGGATTACAAAAAATGATCAGACATCACAAAGTGAGTCAGACAAACTGCACGCATTAGACATTTCATGCATTTTTCTCTACTGCCTGCTGATGCCGAAAGTCAGAATCATTGTGTTGTATTTATGATTTGTCATTACTTCCTGCTGCATATTTCTCTGGTTATTATGGCAGTAGCTTTGCCTCCAGGGACAAGTGAGTCTGTTAAATGGCCAAAACACATTGTTTAGCATGGCACAGTGTTGGATATAAATGATTAGAAGTCTAAAACAGTCTACAAAACAGCATGCATTAGACATTTCATGTATATTTTCACATTCTGCCTTTTTCTTTGTGCTACTTCAGGATATAGAATGTATAATATCACTAGCTTATACTCCTTAGAATTAAGAATAGAATAAAATATAATAAAGTGGTTGATTTTTTCGTTAAAATAAATTAAACAGGCCAAGATATCTTGACTCTGGTCGCTCATGGGGTATAGGCTTAAAAACAATCAATCCTATATTTCTCATGATGCAACTTTTTCAGCATTTCTTTTACATTAGACCCTCCTAGCAGATAAAAGCCCCCCAGAGTATCGCTTCTTTCGACAAATAAACTGACTTTGACATATTAAATCTATGGAGGGCCTTTTTAAATATATATATAAATAATTTACATGACCATCAATAGCTTTCATTTTGCCATAAAAAGCATTTTGTCTGTGCCAAAGAAGATCTAAGAAACAGTCCGTGACATTTATACATAGGCTGAAACTTGAAAGACTGCTGATACTAAGTCGCACACAAACACACACTCACACACAAACAGAAACATTTAAAAGTGCACATACACACACATATGAGACACTGCAGCAAAGTCATCAAAATGTTGTGCTTTTATTAAATCTCCTCTGTAATAAAACCCTCCGCTTGCTTCACAATGCTGAGATAAGCTGCAGAACGGAGAGAGAAGAGGAGGAGAAGCTCTCAGATCTGAACATTAGACGCTCACCACTGTACCACTGATACGACGCTGTGCAGGAATGCAGCAGAGCAACATACAAAGTAGAGACTGTTGAGGGTTTTTTTTTTTTTGTATGTATAGCATGTCCGGTCTCATCAAGATCTACACGCATAAAAAAGAACAAAACTGTGAATGACGTCTATGATGATGCAGCTGAGCATGAGCAGATTTGATATCGCTGTTCTGGGCTAAGCGCTTTGCATAAAGCTGGCCTAAGGGTGAAAATAAATTAGTCGGAGCATCACTTTAATTAGAAATTACTCCAAGCACTCACACTCTTTAGAAGCTCCTTTCATTCATTCACAATGCTGCTGAGTGCTGATTTCAAATTTCAAGTCAATTTAGGCTACTCAAATCCCAGAGGATGTGTTTAAAGAGGAGTAAAGCTAGAACAAAAACCAACAGCTGAATGGACGGAGCCCTGGGGAGAGTGACACGGAGTTGTTCTCTGATTGGCTCAGAGACGCAATCCTTTGAGCCAATGGGAGGATAGAAAACAGACAGGAAGATTAAATCCACTGATGGCTCTGTGATTAATGCAACTAAGGAGGAAAACATCAAATTCATACGTCTGCGTGTACACTCAGACACGCCTGACTCCTAACAGTCAGTCTTTGGATGTTGTGCTGTATCTTCCTGCTGTGCCCTCTGTTCCCATGACAACAGAACAGCAAGCCGCCAAGGTCACTTTCTCCAGCTGAGGCTGCGTGATTGCACGACCACGGCGTGCAACAGAGGGAGACAGAGACGGAGGCAGTGAGGACGCACATTAAATCAGGAGGTGAAGAGGTGAAAGAGTGATTGAAGAACACCACGTGTGAGAAATTTAATTTGCAGATGCACAGGTGAGACTAATGCTTGGCGTCGGCTGGTGCGTGGTCTAAGAGCAGACGTGATCTTGTGCAGTGTGAGAGTATATGTGTGTGCGTGCAGAACATCTCAAAGTCGTGAATGTCTAAAAAAAAAAAGAAGTCCTCCCAACATGCCTCTGAACGTCCTCCAACAAAACGGATCAATCATTCTATCAGCTCCTCCGTCTGTCTCAATGCATCATGGTCCCTGTAGTTCTGCCCAGCAGCAAGAACTTCCATTTGTCTCGGATGCTACCCGAAGTGACAAAGCATTTCCAGCTGTGTCCTTATTCATCCCACGTCACCTTTGCATTTGGCAGACAGCATGACTCCACTAATTAGTGCAGTTTATTATTAATTCCAGTGATTAATTACAGAAAAAGGTGTCTTGGCGGGATGATGCAGCTGTCTGCTCGTGCCGCCACCAGAGGTGAATTAATTTCCTGCGGAAACACCATCATTCTCCTCACTGTGATCTCTCAAGGTGTCAGCTTCATCTTAACAGCTCATGGCATTTATCGACTTTTTTATTCACGTTCGCGATCAAGGACGTTTTTTGAGCTGCGGATATAAACGATGACACAGGCCTCCTAAATTGGTCTGGCGATGACCCAATGTGTTGTCCTTCTTTTTATATTCCTTTAAGCCATATGCTTCACCAAATGCACTTTGTATTCCTTAATTTTCCTCTATTTTAGCACTTTTTACAGCCTTTCATAAAAGATAAGGTTGTAAACTTTAATTATACTTGGGGTTTAAAAGTGGAGGTCACCTAATTTACCCTGATTAAACAAGCCCAAATTTACCTACAAATCCTACTTTTAACTTTTAAATGGTTTTTACTGCCCGGAAACAAACCATCACCCTCAACATTAACTTTTATGATCAAATGTTTATGGGGAAAGAACTCAAAAAAGTAAAGGAGTTTCATAAACTTCATAACTTATTTCCCTTCTAACAGTGTAAATCATTATGGCAGATTGTGGGAGCTAATTAGCATAGCTTTCCCAATTGTGCGTGTGTGTGTGTTTGTCATTTGTCAGGAGTACAGCAGGAGGACTAATTTAAAGGGGTTTTTAGATGGTGAACAAGATGTCAGTCTTTCTGTACACACTGTGAGCTGGTGGGGGAAAGCAGTCGGTTTGGCAGCTGAATAACCGACAGCCTCGAGAAGCAATGCCCAAAAACATGAGCTGTCACCTGCCAAAGGCTGACTGGTCAGTTTATATTTAACTGTGACTAAAAGAGGGAGTGTTTACTATCCCATCAGTGCCATCATTATGTCTCCGGTATGACTCAGTCATGAAAGGAAACCGTATGATTTCACCTTGAAGCAGCGTGGAAACAAGTAAACGCAGTGTGTTGTGTTGTGTTGTGTTGTGTTGTGAGACTTTCTGCAAAGATAATTTTAAACCGTAAGTATGAAAACTCAGCACAGTTTTTTTTTTTTTTCTTAAATGCAAATTGTGATGTATTGGCACTCACTTGAGACAGAAAAGCCTTTGATTAAAGTCACAGCTCTGGGAGACATAATACTGTGCGTCTGGGATGCTATTCCAGAAATGGGCTCCTATTTATAAGGTGTCTGCTGTCAACGCTTTCATACTTTTCACTTTAATTGTTTCTTCATGTGATGCAGCTCATAGAACCTCACTCACCCTGTTATTTAAAGGAAGCATAATCTCTCTGGAAAAACACAGGGAGCTAGGATAAGATGTACACATGACACCGTAGAATGAGATTAGACAAAAAAACTTATAATTGCAGCATTGCTTCGGATACGTTAACGTCATGGTCAGCACCGCTGAGAGATTCACTTACTTCTCTTTACTTTTGTGTTCACTCCGTTCAGCATTTTGCGATCGTAAATCATTTGTCCAATTAAAAAAATCACTGAGGACGGAAAATAAAGCTTGCAATCGGTCCAAGTTTCAAGGTGACAAGGCATTTTAATTGTGCTTGTGCAAGAAATTTGAGTTTTTAATCCTTTATGCCACACAAAGATAAAATAGAATGGTATAATTAAAGAGCAACCTAAATATATATTTTAGAAACATGAACACATATGCATGTATGCATGTAGGAAACTGTCAGTTGTATAAATAATTGAAGGGGAAACAGTGAAACACAGCTAATAAGCTACAATAGCTTCCTCCATTTTGGGCTCTCTGGCTGTGCATCCACTCAAAGGTCAGCGCTGTCAGGACGGCCCGCTGCTGTTCATTTACTTTGCCCTTGCGAGTGAATCCACTAATCAAAGTGATTCTCCTGGAAACTTTAGATGCTGATGTGACCAGCTAGCACAGGTTGGGCTGGGAGTTTGCACACAGAGCTGCAGGTCTGAACCTCCAGGGCTTTTGGCTCTGTTGTACCGATGAGTTCAGTGTCCTTGACAGAGACTGTGTGCTTGTTTGATTTTCAAACGGGATAAAAGGTAAATAACATCAGAAAGCATCACCCAGACTGAGAACAGAATTGTCAAAAGTTGCAAAAATGTTTCCTTAAATTTAGTTTTCCACCTTCTCAAAAATGTAGATTGAACCACCATGAAGTAACAGATAAAATACTGATTTAAAAAAAAAAGGTTGACCTTTTTGAAAAGTGTTACTGTTTGTTCATCAGTTCAGAAAAGTCTTTCCATCAGTTCTACTACAAACACTTTTGTATCTTTTTATACTAGTATTTGAAATGCTCTCACTGCTGTCTGTTTGTCTGCATCTCATCTTTTGTGTCGGGTGAAGATCTTTCATCTTCAAAAAGTAAACATCATTAATGGCATCAGTGATGTGCTCTTTTTCTGAGGTATTTCTGCCCTATCACACCCTGTCGGAGCCAGATGTTGCACCAGTGATCGTGTAATTTTTAAGCAAAAACATTAACCAAACCTTGCCGATGATTTACTGGCCACTTTGCTGGACAAGATCCCCGAGAAAGCAGCTGTACTCTGAATGCTCTGCTGGTAGCAGCTACAACTCACACTGTTCAAGCTGTTCACACGTACAGATCTGATCAGTTTGTTGATAAAACAACACTGCATTTATCACCTCCTGCAAAAAAAAAATTAAAATATGTTTCTGAAGTAAGTGTGCATAAGCAACAATTTCCTCACAATTCATGGGAAATCATTTGGATTTGATCCTGAAGAACCTGAATAAACTTCACACCTAGAAAAGCTGTGAATATTAATCTGTGCATTGGAGGTGTTACAAGCAAGCAGATACAGTTTCTTGCCATGTTTCCCTTTTGCTACAATTCTAATGAAGCTGTGAGTTTGTTGTGGCCGAGTATGGAGATTTCATGAATGAGTGAGCATATATATGTGTTATTTTTTACACTTTATTACTCAAATGCAGTTCATCCTTTGCAAACCTGCTTACTCTAAAGGCTGTAGAGGCTTTATTTTGTTCTAAAAAGAGGACTCTTTAATAATAATTCTACCTGCTGCATGTCCACCAGGCATCTTCCAGAGTGTCATTATTTATAGATTTTTTCCTCCATGCCCTTCTCCATGCTAGAATATTCTAATAATGCCTTCCTTCCATTTATTAGGTTTCTAGGGCCCTGTGTGTTGACCGCAGCAGTTTCTAGTTTTGCTGCAAAGCAAAAACTTAAACTTAAGGTCCCCAATGGAGGCGTGAGAGTAACAATAAAACTCCTGAGTGTGATTTTAGCACACAGCAGCGGAAGATGGCTCACGCTACTAAATGAAAAGCTGTGGCCGTCCCACACAATTCTCCTCCATGAGCGGTGATAGATCTGCCTCGGTGACCCTGAATACAAATCCTCTACAGTCTCTAAACTCTCTGGTGCCCCCTTAAAGCCTGGCAAGAGTGACCGGACTGTCAGGGTGAGTTTTCAGGCTCCGTAGGGCCCTCATTATATGTGAGAGTGAAATCCTCACTTCTCCTTTAAGCTCACAACCTTCTGCTTTCTCCTCATCTAAATGATCGCACATCGTGCTGTTTTTACCTGCATGTTTCCCGCTCTCTAACCGCATGAAGCTCCCTCTGCTGACAGATACAAACCACGAACAAGAACACCTTCAAATTGGTACAATGAGTGTCTGCCGATGCTCACGCCGGTGCCCTTTTCCGAGCTGACCCCTCTGACACCGAGGCTTGAAATGCTCTCAGTTGAAGGAGCGGTGCAAATGAAATATCAATGATTGCACTTTGTCTGTCAGGTTCAGCGCATGAAATAAGGCTTAATTACATCCTAAAGAGGAGGCAGTACACAAGGAGGCAACGAGTTGTCCTTTTTATATGCTAATCAGAAAGTGTTGGGTGGCAAGTGGAGGTCCTAAATTATGGGAGACAACAAAATCCACTCCTGTTATTTTTATATGAGGCAGATATTTTGCAAATTTAAGTCATTTGCATCCATTGCAGCAGTGTGGAGCATCAGCTTACTCAGATATGAACACACATTTGTTTTATTTAGCGTGACTTCAACTTCAAAAGGACAATATTATCTCTCAGGTCCTTTGCAATTAAACGGCCATAAATCAACTATCAACTTCAGAACTTGCCTGAGAATTATTAAATTTGAAAGTTTTCTCTTATATAAAAGTAATCCAATACTAGTTGTCCAGAAATTAATGGGTACATTGCAAACAGGAACCGCTAATTGCTCATTCGGCATAGTTTTGATGATGCCAATTTGCCAAAAATTTAAAACAAAACATAAGATTCAAGACTATTGTTGTAGAGAGCAACATTTCACTTCTTGTTTACATCTCCCAAAGCATTACGGGAGCTGTGGGCTGAAAATAGAGACATTTACAGCATGATTAACCCTTGTTAGCGACAATTAAAAATAGGAATGACAAAACACGTTAACATTAGTGTTCTAATACACAAGCATGGTTACTTGGCTAAAAGCTTGCAAATAAAGAAAGCGTTAAAAAAAAGGAGGAAAAATAACCTGGAGCTCAGTAGAGGTCATGTGACTCCCTCAGCCTATCATTTTGGATTTCTCTGCTGATCTGGTGGTGTGCATGTTGTTGCATGTTTTCCTGGAGTGTGTGAGTTATCTCACGTATGCCATGTGTACCGTAGTGACACACTGGCACACACATACACACACACACACGTACATTAACACACACACACAGAAAGACAGGGAGCTGTGTTCTAATCACTGCAAAGCCAAAGCATGCAACATGATAAGAACTTTTTTTTTTTTTTTCACATGAACACAGATGCATTACATGTGTCAACAGATAGGCTCACCATTTTCCAGCATGGGAAAGACCCTACAGTACACACATCAATGCATTATGGTACTTTTTTTTACAGCGCATTAAATTACACTTTTTTTTTTCTACATGGTAATATTCATACATGACTCTTTCAAACTGAACGTGACCACAGTGGAGAGACAAGCCCGAATGAAGTGAGCATGAATGGTGATGGATGCAATGAGGTGTGGGTGCTACGTGGAGTCATGTCGCCGTGACGTGATGTAATGTGGTGATGCCACGTGAGGAAAATGCTCAACGAATCACTGACAACAATGCGGAAATACAGAAATCAACGACAACATAATACAGCTTTCCAAAAAGAGATAAGACGCAACAAGAAGAGAAAATAAAAAAGACAAAAACCACAAGCTGCTTTCTGTCTCAGCCCCAGAGAGTCCTCCTTTGAAGTGGTTTGCTTCAGAGATTGGTGGTGGTGGTGGTGGTGGTGGTGGTGTTGGTGGGTTGACAACTTAGCAAAGACCTTCTGTTGTGCACTTTGTTTGTACCTTTAGCTAATGGTCCCTAAGCACAAAGCAATCACACAACCCAACAGCAGCAAACGGCTTCTATCAAGCAAAGTTCAAGCTGCTGAACTTGGATCGATGCTTGTCCTTTTTTTTCTATTTTTTCTTGTCTACCTTTCCAAAGTCCCCCTCCAGCTTTTATTTTTATGAAAGTCACTCCTGCTCAGTTTTAGCCACTGCCTCATAAATCTCCACATGTTCTCTAGAAAAAGTTGAGACACTGTTTAAAGCATAAATTTAGCAGAATGTCAATAATCTGATAATCCAAAGACAATACGCATTATTTTTTACTTCAACAACTTAATGAATTTCTGTTAATGTATGTCTATTCTGAATTTGATGCAACAGGTTTTAAACAAGTTATTAGAGGCAAAAAAAATGAAAAAACTCTAAAAAGTAAGGAAAACTCTAAATTTCAAGGCAAATGAATTCAGTATTTTTATAAATTTAAGTTCAGAACAAATTCTTAAGCTTTTAATAAACTAAAAAAAGCCTGGCTGACCTGCCTTTTGTTGGGAAAAAAAATCTTCTTTGGAAAAACTACAATTTTTCAGTTTCGAAATTTCATTTTTCAAAAAGGTGTGAACCCATTCGAGAAAAATTAAAGCGAATATGCTTAATAATTCTATATTTGCAGCCATTTACTTTTCCAGTAACACAGAGACAAATTGTGTTCAAAGCTCACTGTTAACAACCTTTTTTTTTACAAATTGGTTTTTTATTCCAAAAAAGTTTATGGGTCATTAAAAGTTTTTCTCAAAGCTTGGCAATTTATTTAAGTTCGGTGGAGACAGATGCTTTAAAATTATGAGTTTCCTTAAATGTTGCATCGGATCAGACCTTTTAATCTAGCATTACTGTGGTTGTTGTGCTGTTGTTAGCTGGTTGTCAGACGTTCTCAAGTTGTTTTTCTAGGACTGCAACAGCATCATTTGAGGGCATGGCTTCACCATCCAAGGAAAAAATATTGCATACACCCAGACCAAGGAGAAAACTGTCAAACTAGTGCAGTGATGTTTTAAACAACATCACAACTTTTTCATAATTAGAGTTGTATTTTAAAAAGAAGTGACTTCAGTGATCATGTGAGAGACTTGGGTTTTGAGTCAGTCAAAGTCTAACAATTTATCTTGTAAATGTCTTAATGAAGCTTTTTCTGCTGTTACTTAAAGTGGCTTAAAAAGCCAATAAATAGAGTTCACTGATCCCCCTCCCCCTCCCCCTCCTCATTTCTCCGTCTTTCAGTCCATCCATGTGGCTGATTTGATACAGAACAGGCCTCTGAGGTGTTTAAAGTGTGATTTCGATGCTTGTTGCTCCGCTGCACTCTACCACTTATTATGTCCGGTACCGTGGGGGGGCCGTGATTTGCCGTCAGTACACGTTTGCTTATCTGCTTTTTTTTTCTGCCAAGCTCAGACAATGCAGCAAAACAATCTTGTGAAACGTGCAGGCTGCAACAAACAAACCATTTTTGCTGCGGATGGCTTAATTGGTATTGATGCGCCTTGGCCAGATGAATGCAATAATTTTCAGTGAAACTCTGGCGGTAGAGTGCACTTGGGTAAATAAAAGCAGGAGGCGAACACAACATTTTGTGCTGTCAATTCTGCCTGAAAGAGTGAGATAATAATCATCAAAGGTGTTTATTTGTTCTTTTTGTCCTTGCTTATCTAATTCCATGTTTTCAGCACTATTCAAAAACTAAATATCAATTATTATGCTCCCTCAAAGCCATCATACAAAGGTACAGTTATTAAAAAAAGCTAATGATTAGTTGTCCATTTCTTATTCCTCAGGAAAGAGGATGCAAATTACCTCATCAAACCAACATGGGAGCTTTTAAATTGGCTGATTTAAGAAACTTTATATGCCGTTCTTTGTGCACGATTGGATTTCCAGCTGGCGGCGTCAGCTCTATCATTGTCATGCGCCAATCTGACATCAAAAGATAACAGCATTATCATCCTGCTTTGCTTGTTAAGTTATTGTTATTTTTTCCAATTATCCAAAGCTCTACGAAGGACTTGATCATTGTCCAGGAAATGGGATCTTGATGTCACTGATTTGGGTAAAAACTACTTTGTTTAAATGGCTTCAACTTAATAGTCTGACAAACACTGAGCTCTGTGAAAACGAGTCTCATCCAATGTGGAAACCATCTTGCAGCCACAACAAGACCCAAAACCCAAGCGGACGAGTTTCCCTTTTATTGTCTAATTATTATCATGGAGGGGAGTAAAATTTCAGACTGAAGCATTTACAACCACTTCAACTTAGATAACACTGCTGGGGTAGTTGTGTTGGCTAAAGTAGCTACTGCAGCACCGCTACTAACAGGATGCATGATAAGTGGCTGCAATTAAAATTTACAGAAAATAAAAAACTGAATCGTTCAAAGAAAATAAATAATAATAATAATTTAAAAAAAGAATATTTGTGCAGATGTTACAAGGATGCAGTCGTCTTACCTGGGGACACAGGCAGTAGAGGTCTCCCCCTCGGGGGCCTCTGGGGCGGGGCAGCAGAACTGGTGAAGCACTGTTTGGTTGCTGTGTAAATAAAGGGAGAAACAGAATAATGGAATAAATTTTAGAAAATCATACATTTCCATTTAATTCACCAAAACCCATCTTTCTGAACCACAAAAAAGTAGGCTACTTTGTAGTCCTATCACCCATATCACCGATGTTTATACAACTCCACCTCCTTAAAGTAAGAGTATGTGCAGTTGATCTAATTTTAGCTAATGTTCCAAGTAAAAACACCTCACTTTGTTTTACATTATTCATCCTGTCAATCCAGACCCTGCCATTCCTCATCTCCCCACTAGTTGTCCTCAGTGCATTTCCTCTTCTAGCTCATCACCTGACCAGTTTCCTCCCTCCACACCTGCTTCTCATTCACCATTAGCACCAGTATAAACACAGTCAACATCCACCTTCTAGCCAGATTGTCTGCTGTGCCTAAAAGCTGCAGCCTCTCCTGCCTTTTTCCGTGTTTTGAATGTCTGACTGTTTGACCCTCCGCTTGTTTTTTTCCACTCCATTTTGCCTCGGGCTTTCTGGTTTTGTCAGCCTCCTTGTGTGATCTCCAAGACACGACGTCTTTTGTGATTACTGACCGAGGAAAGAGTGTTTCACCCAACCACAACCACAGCCAGCGATGTCTGCATCTTTGGAGTTCATGCTTTTTTAGCGCCGGTCTCTCCAGCCCTCACACCACCTTACTCAACCCAGACAAAATGTTGCATCAGAGTTTATTTATAGGGCGATTACCCCGGCATGAAATCACTGACCCAGTGTCAGTTAGGGTGTCAATCAAGAGACAATGGCTGCCTGCATTTGAGCTATTGACAGCTTTGTTTACAGCCGCCTGCTAACACTGGACCTTGGTACTGCAAGTCTTCTGAATTTTCAAGTAATCACAGCTGCCACAGACAACCGCATGCACCAGTACTTCAAAAGAAAACTAGAGGCCCTCCAGACCCTGGAGATTCATAACAAGTTTGTGCTTTTTAAAGACTGTATCAGACCTGGAACACAAGAGGTTTAGTAAAAGAATGCAAAAACATTCCTTAGACCCAAGATGTTTTGATAAAAACCAGCGATTGTGAACATTACCTATCTCATTTGCAAGAAAATCCTATAAGCCTTTATTATTTAGATTATATCAGTGTGAAGTGCAATGTGTTCGTGGTCTTTTAAAGTAGTGCATAAACAGCATCTCATATTCTGAGACTTGGAAAAGTAATGAAATGAAAAAGCTGCAGATGAAGCAAAAGGTCACATTTAACTTGCTCACTTTGCTTTTAATGTGCATTAGTTTGCATTTGGTTGATGTGGAAATGATATAAAGAGAGAGATACAGACAGCGAATGGGAGACTCTGAGTGTTTGATCACCATGGAGATAGACAGAAAGAGACACAAGGTTTCACTGTTTCAGCACCGCGGAGAGAGACGCACAGACAGAGAGTGGATGTGTCAGCATGGAGGACGGAGACAGAGGAATGGGGAAGGTTGAAGTTCAACAACGAAGCCTTGTTTTGAAAAGTTTCAAAAAGAAGCCTGGCGAAGTGAAATTTGAATCCATTTTATTTCAAGCAATTTAGAGCTAAACTAATAATTATTTTCATTATAGATTCATCTGCTATTATTTTTTGGCATGTGATCTGAGAAAAAATAGAGAAAAATGCCTCTCAAAACCCAAATATTTTAAATTTTTCTACCATGTAATCATAAAAAGTAGCAATCTTTCACATTTGAGCAACTAGGGAAAGGATATCACCAGAATTAGCACCAACTGCTGCTCATTTTACTCTTTGCCGTAGCTCTTTCTGGCCGTAGCTCGTAGCTTTTGTTAGCTTGTTCGCTCAGGTAGCCCTGCAGGTAGTGGCTAAGCCCTAAGAAGGACATTAAAAGCAGCAAGTTATGCTTCAAAGCATTTTTTAAACATAACCCTATTTGACGTGAACATACTCTTGATATACTGTCACGAGTAAAGGCTGATACATAATATAGCAAGGAAAGAGCACGAATATGAAACTTTAATGTGCGTATGAGAAAGCTGAGAGTGCATTTGCTTTCCGCTCGGCCTCCGTGTGTCCTTTTCTTCGACCTGGACGTTCACATTCTTCACATTCTTGACTCTCAGCCTTCATCCATCTCATTCTTTAGTATCGTTCCTTCACCCCCCTCTCTTCTTTTCTCCTCATCTTCTGTCCCTTTACCACTGATTTTCCATCACTCTCTGCAACTCCCCATCCCCCTATTCTGGGTCCTACAGGCACAGTGTGTTATGGAAGAGGGGATTTTGCTCAATTACTCTTGCTGTCACAAGATGTGGCCAGCGAAAAGAGCAGCTGCTTTCCATATGCCGTGTCCTATCGCCGGACAAGGGACACCGAGAAGGACGGAGAGCGGAGAGGTGAGACATACAGATGAGAGAGCAAAGCAAATATTCCCAGCAGCAACCGAACCCCCTCTTGCCTTTTTATCCTCTACCCTGTAGTCAATCTCCCTGCCCTCATCTCGTTCTGTTCTCCTTCCTTGTCCGTCCCCCGGGGGAGGACAGAGAAAACAAGGAGACCTGTATGTCTCCTTGTACACCTATTTCAAGAGCGCGACTGCTAGTTCACCTCAAGAGCACTTCAATCTGTTCAGTCTAAGCACCCTGCTTCTCCTCACTGTGCTGTAGTTTATCACACGACGCAAAAGGTCCTTTGAAAAACTGAAGTTTGAATTTTTAGGCTCATCAGAGAGACAGAGAGACAGACTTTAAAAGGGAAGTTGGGGGAGGTGTTTGACAGCAACAATGGCAGACAGCACAGGGAGGGTATGACAGCAAATTAATTCCCATTGTTAATGCCTCCTCTAATTGTGTTCGCCTTAACGACCATGACACCACTGTGGCCGTTTTTAATAGGTCGAGAACACAGGCGGTCTCTGAGGAGACGCAGATTAGCATGAGCGTTGGAAGCAGCAGAGCCACTTGTTCACACAGATAAAGGGTGTACAGTCTGCAGGATAAGGTGTAAAAACAGGGCTAATAGACATTGTAATTTAATGCCTTTGCTAAAGATTTACAACAAACACAAACCTAATGAGGTCTGTGAATCGTTTTCACAGCGTTGGCGCCCTGGAAATGAGGAAAAGCAGTAATTCTTCAAGATATGACTGTAATTTCTTATGAAACATGGACTTTATGACAATATATTTTGGAGATTTTGCATAGAACACATTTCTCATACGGTCAAACAATCAGTGGTTTGAATATAGTTCAACACTGCCATAAGATTATAACACTCACATCATTAAGCTAGCACCATCAGATTAGCTCGTAAAGTCTGGAGACCAAGGGAAGTATCTAGCTCTCTGTATGTGGACGATCCACCTACCAGCATCTCTGAAGATCACTAATTAACATGCTTGTTGCCTAGCAACGCCACTTTAATGACCAGACTTCAGGTAATCTGGCTGTTTTCCATATTTCCAGTCTTTGTGCTAAGCTAGGCTAACATGGCTGCTTATTTTGCACATAGTTGTAAGATCAGTTGCTAACTTCTCATTTTAAATCCAGCAAGTGAGCAGCTAGGCTCATTTTGTTAACCAGAAAGACACTGATTTGAGTAATTTGATTATTTTAAGACCAGTATTTTTCTAGTAACTTGTTATTTGTGGCGCATAGGTTATCAAAAAAATCATCAGAAGTGCCAACTTTAACCCCCTTTTTATAATAGGAACATTATTAGAAATGGGCAGTACATATTTAACTTAAGTGATGTACCATTTATATATTCTCTAATTCTTTGTTTAGAAAACTTATTTTAAACCTTTAAATGCTTCATGCTGCATGTTACTTCCAAACCTGCTGAGTCTTCCTTTTTTTTTTTTAAACGAAGCTTGGAAAAGGTTCATTTAAATTCAATCAATGGATTTTATTGGCGAGGAGGGTGAAGCATGCAGAAGGGTTAGTTGGCTCTGATGATAAAACAATGGACAGACACTGCAATGAGTGGCAAATATCCACAGTCAGCCAAACTGGGTCATAAATAAAAAAGCGTGGTTACATCTGAATCATTGATTTCACCATATTTGAGAAAACCATCCCACAGGAGAGTATTGTGAAGACTGAACTCTTTATTTTTTAAAGCACCTTCCTTTTGATTCATCTTAACCATCTGTCTCCCTCCGCTTTGATCTCTGCATACTTGCAATTTTATTTCCATTATTTTTGCCATCGCTCCGCTCGGTTTTACTATCACCTCCATCTTTCCACTCAAAAACAGCTTACAACGTTTTATGACAATTTTGGTTCATGGGGGCACCTTTTTAAAAGGCGCCACTGTTCTGCAGAGATAGCACATGCCCGACTGAAACTCCACAAAAGTTAACTCGCATAAATCTGCTCTTGCTAAAACTAGCTGCTCTGATACAAAAAGACTAGGAGCTATAATTTTCTCATTAATCTCTACATTTCTTCCAACACACACACTCATTATAACGACAATCCACCCATGCCGATGTTCAGGATTGCACACACTTCTTCTGCATTAACTTAAAAATTCTTCTCTGCACGATTGAATAACAAAATTTGCAATCGCCAAAAAGCCTTGCCTCTAGTTTCAAACACGATTCCCTCCAACTGTTTGATCAACGTGGGCGACGAAGATTAAACTGAACTTGCATGACCTGCTTTCTGATCTTCCACACCACTGACTCAGCTCCCCTCGTGGTCCAAACTCACTAATACCCCCTATAAAAAATCTATAAGCTTTTATAAGCTCTTCCACACACTGGGTCTGTTTGAGGAAGAACGTAATCTGCACACCATGGTTTCATTGTATTTTGTTTTAACTTCCCCCGTCTAATGTGTTTGTCGATGTGCTCCTCCTCGTGTTGAATTCAGCTTTACTGTGTCAATAGCTCTCTGGCTGATTCAACTCGCTCAAGGCGGAAAAAAGATCTGTGCACACTGAAGTGATACAATTTGAAGCAAGGACAGAAAGAGAGAGGGAGAGAGGGGATCAAAGCTTGCAATAATTGATGGATTAGTTTTCACAGACCATTTCCTTGGCAGTCAGGGGAGGAAAAAAAAAAGCTGTGAACATGTTCGCTCATTGAAAACAATGTTATATGTGGTATTAGAGGCTGCCCCTGAAGGCCAGACATGGTAAACACTGACACAGTTGACCTTGGAGGTAACAGACATTTTAGTAGTGGTATGGTTGCTTGATTATAAAAGGATTTTTGTGTTTGTTGCCGTTATTACATTTGCATGCTTGTTTTAATGCAGCATTTGTGAATAAATGAATTTCAGAGTCAAGGTCAAAGTCAAATCAAGATTAGACTTTGGAATAAGGAAAGGAAAACAAAGAGTAATGGGGATTTAAAACACAATTTTAGCAGAATTGCCTTTTATATAAAGGTCTAGTTTTAAAGGTTTAGTAGGAGCCATAGGGACAGTATGCAATATGGGAATATAATATTTAACAAGTATGATTTTGCTACTGTATTAAATCATACAAAAAGAAAAAGAAAAGAAAGAACTGATGTGTTTACTTTCCTTAGAATAAGCTCCTGAATGTATAAAGGGAGC
This sequence comes from Acanthurus leucopareius, assembly GCA_029814765.1. NCBI lineage: Eukaryota > Metazoa > Chordata > Actinopteri > Acanthuriformes > Acanthuridae > Acanthurus > Acanthurus leucopareius. The sequence goes on along the minus strand of JAQMCX010000037.1, from coordinate 6,010,121 downwards.
AGGTCCTTTTCTATAGAATTGGCTGTGTTGCATCACCATGTTTCCACAGTACCAGAAGACACAAAGCAAACATCAGCTCTACACAGGGTCATTTACATTTTTTGTAAATTTGGAAATGGAGGGTGACCGCAGAAATATTTATTTGTTTGCAATCTGCAACCTCACCACTAGATGACACTATATATGCATGCTGAAACTTTAAAAAGAGTGTAAAACACAGCGACTCTGCCAGTCAGGCTGCTTATTTTACACCTAGAAAAAGGTAAAAAGGAGAACAAGGTAACCTACATCTGCATGAAGATCATCACAATCCTTCAGATTAATTCCAGTCGTCTCATACAGTACATCGTATGGATTTCACAAGCCAACTCATCCCATGGCAGGATTACCAGAGGCACTTTGATCATGTTGAATTAAAAAAAAAAAGACACTTGAAATGATTTTGTAATACTTCACTTCCATTTGGCAAATTGGCAGTCGCTGTAAGTGCTGCTTTATCACTGTGTTTTACAGGCTGAGAGTGTGTAAGGCCTTCGGAGAGAAATAAATTAAACACATAACCGTGCTTGGTGGAGGTGTGCGTTATTGTGTGTGTTATTAGACGGTACACATCCTTGAACAAAAATCAGGTGTCTCTCGTAAGCAATGTATTCAAAAACCGAAAAAAAAAACCACAAATACACACCGCAAAACACGGCCCTGATAGCAAGCCATATCAATTCCTTTACACACACACTCGCAGTGAGTTAAAAAAAGAGCTTCTTTGAAAGGTTTACGTCAGGGTGGGCCATCCCAAGTGGCCTAGCCCGCCTTCTGCAAGCAGACCTGGAGACGGACAAGAGAGCAAGACCACTTTTCCCGAGAGAAAAGCAAACAAAGGAGGAAGAAGAAAAAAACAGCCCGTCCTTGTATACGATCTCTTTAAAAAACTCCTGACAGGAGAGCTGCGCTTTATTCACACTTTCTCCGTCTCATTGTGACCTACTTGATTCCACTGCAGGACTTGAGAGTAAATAAGACAGCATTTTGCAAAATGCTGCATCGCGCCTGTCCGAACAGCTCTTGAAGTCACAGTCATAACACATAAGCTGGCAGCACCTTTGGCTTCAGAGCAGAAGAGACAGAAATGTGATGGGTTACGAAATCATAAGAACATACCTGTATTTTATTTGAGGGCTAAATACCAGCAGTGTGTCATCAGTTTGGGGATATTTTCAGCAGCTACACGAGTTCTGTTGAAGAAATTTATACGCCATCTAAAATATCAAACTTAAATGTCAGGTTTTGATGTCAGCCGCTGAAAATCAAAGGAGTTCTTTCTAAGCTCTCAACATTTCACACTCTTCAACTCGGCTCCTAACTGCTGGTCCTTCAGAGTGAAAAAACTTGAAAGAGAAACCTTTGACAAAGGAGGAAAACAAGCCAAGAAACAGAGAGCTAAACCCGGAGGTAAGAAAGGGAGTGAACTACTTCCTGGATGTCTCTTGTCAGAATGAGCTCCAACAGCTGAAGGGCTTCAAAACTGACGCTAGGCTAGTTTTATTTCCACAGAACAGGTTTGTTTTAGAAATAAAAGATTAGTTTTTCTTCAACGTAGTGGCAGACAATATATACATATATTTTGTGTTTCTGTATATGTGTGTTTATGTAGATTTTTTAGTGAAAGACTAGTTTTCTTTCACCACAAGAAGACTTGAAAACATCACCAGCAAGCTAGCTGAAACGAGTCTCGTACTTATTTAAATTGTAGGTGAATTAACATGCAAGAGTTATTCGGCATAACATATGTAGAAAACATAAAAGTAGCCCCTTAATTTAAGCTAATTTTTCTGGCAAGTTACCATCTCAGTTGCAGAGGGAAAGTAAAGCTAAGTTTCCTAACGTTGTCAAAGAAATGCACTTGCTTGTGAACTCTGCTATAATCTTGCTACTCTTCTGAAATGAGTTTATTTATTCAACCGCCTCAAATCCACCTTTTTGAAATACATATTTGAAATAGCTTAGAAGAGAAAACTAAAAGGCCAAATGGCACATTGAGTTTGTTAGGTGAGATAAGTCGATCACAAACTATCTGTTTATTTTAAATTAAGTCTGAAATCAATATTAGACATTAGGATAAAAGGATAAAAATCCGATCCAAACAAGAGAAATATCATTTCCCCCATGAAAGCAGAAGTTTTTCCCACTGTTTTCATCTGATCTCCAGCTGGTCCCTCCACTATTGAGCAGTTTAAGCGGCTCATGTCGAGCATCACGCTACACTGTGTTGCTGTAAGGCCATCTGCTGAAGACTTGGCAGTGGGTCAGATTTCACAGATATTTTCCGTGCTTCATGCTGATGCTTGACAGCTATCAAACTGACGCGGTTGTCGTAGATGAGCCAGAGCTTGGGCTGATGAGGAAATTCCATCAACCAGATCAGCAACAGCACTCATTCATTTTTTTGGGGTGAAATAGATTATTTAAGGGGAGGCAGAGAGCTTGAGCATTTGTGAGTGATGGGCTTTTTGCGAGGAAGAAACTATGTGCATGAAATGTAAAAGAAGCAGGAAGAAATGTAGGCAGATGATGGGGGAGATGAGAAAAATTGGAAAAGGAAACTAATTTTTCACTGCATCATCCACATACAGAAACTCTATAACTCCAGTTCCCACATGTGTGACTCACTCAGACTTTATATCCTGCTCATCTCATTTGCTTCTCTCACGATGAAACCTCCAATGACATCATTGGTGGAGTCATCGGCTCCTCCCCCTGGCACTGCATACCTGATGATGTAATCCTGGCATCAAGGGGCTGACAGACGGGGCGTTGATGATATAACCACTGTGCAGAAGAAGGGCTACGCGCTTTTATGGTCATCCGAATGTGGAGACAATCTACTTTGTGGATAACCCAAGTGCCTATTAAATGTCACACAGTAGTGCACTGCTGAGACACACACACACACATACTGTATGCACACTTAATGCACAGGCACCCACGCAAATGCAGGGAGCTCATTTTTTTACCAGTGGCCTCCAGGAAAAGATTAAATTCTGAACTCAACCAAGCGTTAAATGCAAGATAACGAACCCCCTCTTTATAATTGCACATATAAAAAACAGCAGGAAACAACACAAAACAACTACATTTTTAAATGTGACCCATCACATGTCACAGAAAGGGCAAAGTGATTGGATGTAGGAGTGTGTGTCCACAGATCTGAAGAATGAAAATAACTTTTCAAGTGGATGTATACCATTTTTTTTTTCTGATAAATCATGGTTGCGCCTTGGTTGAGGCTTTGTGTGATATGTTAAAAAGACCAGGAAAGTCGATTGGACATGCTGTGCCTGTTCCGATCAGCTCTCCAGTGCCTCGCAGCCTCAGGTGGACGGCTTTGAACACTACTCTGGGTCGTAAAGTTAACCACACCTGACATTTCCCCAGGCAAGTGTGCGCCTGTGCATGGGTGTGTTTGTTTGACTACACAATGCAACGGCAGACATGGAAATTAGGCTGGATAGAGAGCAATGGCCAACAAATGAACCCCAATAATACTTAGTAAATTTGACAGTACATGCATAAATCAGAAAGCAACATTGCTTACGGAAAGCAGTATGGAGCCTGTAAACTGAGAACAATACAAGAAAGCACTGAAGAACACTTAATCTTGACCTTGAATGAAATAAATCTTGCTGTTGTAATATAAACTACAGCAAAACAATGAATAATTTTTAAAATTAAATTTAAGAGTGCAATTTTCAGTCTACAAGAGCTGTTATACCTTGTATAAGTAACAGTTTCTTGACAAGATGTATGGACTTAAAGTTAATGTTAGTGACAGTTAATACATGAAATCCACTAAAGTGCAGTTATTTCTGTCTGTAAAGCAAAACTTTATGCTGCATGATGAAAATCTTTTTTCTGATTCCAGAAATTGATTTTAAAACACTTTCAAAAGTGTCTCGCCGGCAATATTGAGCCATATTTGTTGCTTTTTAATATATTTAAATTCAATTTTAAAAAGTTTTCGAACAAATCAACTCTGTTGTAGCCAAATGTTTGTACAATTAGGTTTAGCTCAATCCTCTAGTGACCACAAACACAGGCGTGTAGTTGCATTCATACAAAATACTACAAATTAGAATCTCAAAATGAGTCAGAAAAACTAAATATCTTCCTAAAAATGTTCAATCCTCACACCAACTCATAATTTAATTGCTAGCCAAACCCTTTATAGGACACACACGTATGCACAAACACACAGATGCACACTAGTACACATGGAGCAAAACAATTAGGATTGTCTGTTGAGGGATTTTCAGCTCTAAGCTCTCAGAGGTGAAATCTCTGTGACAGATGGGTGGACATTTTTCCATATCTGCACATGGTTCCTCCTTTCATAGATCCCTTTTCCCTAAGCCACAGAGGTCATTAGCCCACTGACCAATGAGAGTCGTGCCACGGCATTATCTACCCTTGAGGAATCCTGTCGTATTAGAAAGACAAACACAGGGGTAATATCATTTAGGTGATGCATGATTTTTTAAAGATATCTGCAAGTGTTAGTCTGTGGTCCACACTTATGTTTCATTACAACGCCACATGCATAAGCAGCCACTAACTGCCTGTTAATAGCACATTTTGGGCTAAGTGAATGCATTACAGAGCCATTAAAAAGGTGTGATACAAGGTGTGTGTTATAAGTGCTACACTTATCACATCGCCACATTATCACTTTTTCCTTCCTTCCACAAAGAAAAACTGTTCTCTTATTAAACTGTATGTTTGTAAGCAGCTGTTAAAGTGGCCAACATCTTAAAACTATTATGTCATTGTAATTTTATTAGCACTTATCTCTATTTAAAAGACATTTATTTTGATAGCAAACTGTATGTCATGTTTACCATAATAAAACTCAACACATTATTATTTGTACTTTTTTATCATCTAAACCATCGAATATATGAGGATCTGCAAAGAGTTTGCTAATTTAATCAAATTATCTGCTTTTATTATGCAATCAGATTGAGTAACGGCAGATAACAACACTGATGTCGTTTCCATTTGCAACCACGAGTCTGAAATATGTAGATTGCACACTAATGTCACATGCACTCTCCTGATTGCTCATAAGGTCGACTGTTCATTTGTGTGGGAAAAAAATGAAATAAATCAATCGGATATTTGAATAATTTACCTCCAACAGTGAAAGAGGCGACTCTTTAAGCAGCTAACATGACTAACAGCAATGACTTATTCAAATTACATGCAAGAGCCGTGATGTTCGAGTGCAGTATTTACATATATAAGATGATGATGTCATCTGAGGCATCTGGAAGAGTCAAGGGTGAGGATGACATGTCTGTCTTTCAGTGAGTCAGACATCTTGCTGAAGTGACGGAGGACTGCCAGTCAGGGGCCACGTTTAAGATAAAAAATCATGGCTGGGGCCAAACTTTGTCATTTTTGATTGATTGGTTATCAGAGCAGAGGACACTGAAAAGAAACTGTTTTGCATTTTAGCCAAGTTATGTGGAAACTAGGACAACATGTGGACTCCTCAGCCCTGTGGGGCTTCAGAGTATTAAATTATACTGTCCCCGTCCCATTCTTTAATCTGTCTAATTATTTAGCTTGTCTGTCATTCTGGTTTTGTAGCTACAGTATATAATATCTGGCAACCTGAAAGGTGTAGCGAAGCAGCCAAAATATAGCATCAATCAAAAGCTACTGACTAGAACAGACACGCATAATTAGGAAATAGAAGCATAAAAATACCTTTTTTATGGTCTTTGTATCTTAACAAGACTGAAAAAGAAATATGGATGTGGGTCTGAGATCTGCTTCAAATCCAACAATATAATCAAAAGAAGCTTTGTGACTTCTGATTTAGAGATAAGCAATTTAATCAAATTTTGCACAATTGCAATTGTTTTCCTGTGCTTTCGAACACTCTCCTGAGAAATACACATTTATGTCACGATTTTTAAACCAAATTTTAAACTCTGTACTCAGTTTAATCCCATTTAACCATGATGACGTGTCGACTAAACTGGATCAAACCCTTGCCTCAGACCAAAAGAGGGCTCCAGTTAGCCAAAGGCTAAGCATCCTCGATTACCATGAACCCACCACATGAATGAAAAAGACAGAAAATGATCCCATGTTTCCCTTTACGACAGCTGTTCTCTTGTCCGTTTAACACCCAAAACACAATCTTCAACACAAGCGCACACGCATGAACATCCTCGGCTGGATTACCGACGACTGGGACTGTCTTTGCTCAACTTGTGCATGAAAACAGCTAATATTCTACCAGGGAGTCAGGAATCACCCGGCAGCTACGTCCTCTGAGAAATGAAGCAATTTAAAAGCACTACGCACCAAATGTGATATTCATGATTTGGATTCCAGCAGCAGCCGAGCCAAGCCACCCTGTCATAACAGAGCAGACGTGATTCCCATTCAGACCGAGGGGAGGGGAAGTGAAGTAAAGAGCAATGAGGAGGACTCAACTCCCAAGTAATAGAGGCAGGAGGAGAAATACAAAAAGGTGGACAGGAGGGACCAGTATGTCCATTTGAAGTCCTTGCAATCATCACCACATCTACTTCTTTCTCAATGTCTACGTTGTCTGTGAGAGACAAAGATGCACAGAAGCAGTATTTTGTCTTTCATGCTCATGGGGCAGGAAACCACAAGGGGTGCTAAGCTGCACTGATTACATTTTAGTTTTTAATACCAACATTTTAAAAATACCTTTCTACCTTTAGAACATCTCTGAGTGTCTTCCAGCTCCTTGTTTTGGTTTGAGTCTGCAAATTTAGTGTTTTGATTCACTCCTGAAGGCTCTCATTGAACTGTTTATTGCTAAAATCATTTTATATATCCACACAAACTGCAGACGGACAGTTTAAGCAAGAAGCCAAGGAATGTTTGGCACACAAGAAGCCATTTATGTCCCTCAGGAGTTGGTGGGGACCAAAGCAGAGTGAAAAATAAAGGGGCAAAATTGAACACTTATTTGGTGGCCGCAAACATGCCTCTAAATGACTGCTAAAATTGCTATGTCTCCTGGATGTCTAAATGGTCGATATAATCTATTTACACAGTAAAACTTAAGGATTCCCTTCATATTTTTATGTTAATGTCTCTTAAAACATCAGACCTTGACTGAAAAGACTTGCATACGTGCAAAGTTTGTCACTAGAGTCATGTTTTCAAATTCCTCTCCTGTCCACTTTCCTAAAATCTGAAATTCAAATGTTCAAACCCGCAAGCTAAGTTTTATAAGTCACTTGTTCAAAAATGCCAGTGCGTCAAATCTCCAGCACAGAACAAAGAAGTAAGCACAGAGAGGAGTTTGCACTGGCACAACTGCAAACACTGTGTCAAGCTAACAAGCTAACAAATTAACTGGCTAACTGCACTAACTATGATAAAAGCTAGTCGCTGGTTTGCTGCAAAACAGGCTCCTCATCTGAGTCCTGGTCTGACTGTGATTTGTGCAAGTGTAGCTGAATCTCTTCACTATTTCTTCTGATGCTAACGGTGAACCATCTTGTCTATAACACCGTTACTTCCGCTGCTCAACCAAGTGCAAGCACTGGTGAAGGTTGCAGCATGAGGTCCATTATTGACAGATCCAGAATTTTTATGTTTTTAAGAACATTTTATGAAGGAAAACTATGTTAAACAGAATATTAATCAGATCAAAGATTTTAAAATGTGTCTGGAGAGGAACTTCAAGTGCATTACTTAATAAAAATGCCCATGATCTACTGAGATAACAGATCGTTTGGCTAAGTTAAGGATATAGCACCTGAAGAGTGACTCCAAAGAGTGAACATAGCTGGTGGAGTCTGTGCGGGCAAAGCTCCAGGGTCATTGATCTGAGAGCAGCAAAACAAGGAGAGATTGCAGCATCCAGCAGGGACTCAGCAGGGATACTCTCTAATATATGTATGTGTGAGAGTGTGTATGTCTGTGTGTGTGTGTGTGTGTGTGTGTGCGCTGAACTCCCTATCTCTAAGTGCTATCTGTACATCTCAGTTTATATCTGAAGAGAGCAAAGGCAGGAAATGGCATATGAGATGGCATACATTTTGTGCTCCAGCTGGTGCGAGGCCAGAAGGAGGAAAACGAGGGCATGGTGGGCGCAGAGGAGAGTCACAGCCAATGCGGAAAAACATGCTGCCAGGTGGCATGTGGCATGTTAGGGTTCGTGTGCATTAGTGAGTGTTTTGTGTGTAAGAGCAAGAGCTTAATATATCTGCGGGAGTGTGTGGGAGGTAGGGAAGCAGCAGAGAAGCACCTGGAGCTATATGAGAACCCTGGGATTTCCACCTCAGGCAAGAGGATTGCTGCCTATCAGACATGCACGCGCCTCTACGCACACCACCTTGCCTACGCTTGTTGTCGCTCTTCTCGACTTCCTTCTGAACAGACGGTCCGACCCTCATGCTCGCTCGTTTTTTTTTTTAACATACACTTGGCAGCCCCAAAGCATATCTAGAGAACCAAAGAACAGGGTGGACTGAATGCTCGAGCCCAGCCAGAAGACGGAGATGGGTTAAGTGGTGGAGAGCCTGGTGGTAAGAGGATGGGACTGAATACTGATTCAGACTGCAGAGGTGGCTACTGTGGCATGAGCTGCTGATTATAGGAAAGGGGAACAGGAAGTTGGGGAGGCAAATGGAGATAGGGAAATGGGAAAGCGGAGAGGAAGAAATGTAAAAATGCACCACAAGTGTGGATGAAGGGAAGAGGAGACAAGGACCATGAGGAAGGAGGGTTGTTGGACACTTTGGAAACAAGGAGTAAGAGATGCGGAGAGATGAAAATATGAACAACGAGAGCTGAAAGTGGGAGGTGCAGTTGACAGAGAGAGGAGGAAGAAAGAGACGACAGGATTGCTAAAGGCTTCCCTCATATCACACAAACCCCGTAAGAATTCCTTTGCAGACTGAGTAACGCAACTGCAACACTTCACATTCTCCGTCTGGGAAGTTTGAACTCACACCAGAGCAGAGGTCTCGTAGGGTTGCAAACAACTTTATAAACCACAGCCAGTGTTCAAAAGCTGAAGGCGGCCTTGATTATGCCGCTGAAAGAGGTGAGGAATGCATGATGGGAGTAAGAGAGCATTTAATTTTTCATTTAAAGCTCTGCAAATGGATTTTCTGCTTCCTCTAAATTAAGTAAAAACATAGATGAGCTGTGGAAATGGAGGTTAAGTTGGAAATCTAGTACATCCCAGCATTAAGGGATTATTTGTTTACTTACTTTCTCCCTTGTTTCCTCACTTCACTAATTGACACAAGAGCCCACAGATGTGTAATTAGAATTGGATTCAGTGTGGCAGGCGGGGCTGGGTGTTGGTAGGTGGCACATGAAGCATAAAAAAGTATGCTGTAAAGAAATTACCCAGATGATTGCATGCTGTGTGTGACATATTGGCCTTAGATCTTTCAGAGCTCTTCTGCACGGTCCAAATGTTATCAGGCTGGATGGATTAAACTCTGATGTTCATACAAGCACTTTCGTGTGGATTGTGACGTGTTTCAGCTGTTTTTATTCTGTAAGTCAACTAGGAGGAAGTCTTTTTGGACCAGTTTGCATCACATGTAATTACACAGTGTGGCCACTATGTCAAATTGGCATCCAAGTCCAGTTCCTGTGGGCTTGTAAAAACTTAGCTCCATAATATCTCGTAGGAATAACGGACAAGACTTTCAATTATACCTTTCTCTGATCCAGCTCCTGCAAGAGTTAGCAGTTTCGACAGGTGTCTAACTGTTTCCCCAAGAGATTTCTGCAGAAATGACGTAGTTTTCAAGGCCGATATTAGCATCACCTGGCTTCTACAACAAACAGCCAAAGGGATTTCACCACGTGCTTTGTATTATCGTATAAATCAGCTCCATGGAAAGCTAAAGTTTATGATACTGACCTGTTTTGTACTCTCCTAAAGCATCCCTCATAAATTTCTGCAGCTACAGCGCAACTCTAACCTTCACAGATGCCACATCAGTAACAGGAGAGACCAGAAATTGCAGGCTAGGTGTCATGTGGCTTGGAAAAACATGGATAAATATACAGAAACATAGGGACACAATTCTTATTAGTGCATTTGTGACATGTCCCTGTCATCCACCCGTTAATAGAAACATATGACTTCTCCTGCGGCACTCACAGCACAGCAATACACCATCTTGTCTGACCAGAATCAATGCCATGAGTGGAAATTACAATGCGCCTCCACGTCTCCAGCCTTTCATGTATCACTGCGTTTACATTGAGGAGAAGATAGTGTACACTTTGCTCGCTCTCTCTCTCTCTCTCTCTCTGGTTCTCTTCCTCTCTCATCATTCTGCAGAACTGTCAGGGGGACATGGTTGGTAAATCAGGAATGAACCCACTTATTGAATCCCCCTCTGACATTTATTTTGTGCAACTCATATCTCCGTGTGGTGTATGTGCTCGTCCATGTCTGGGCGAATCAATGTGAATGCACCTTTTTCTGGTATCCATGCTAATGTGTACTATTCCTGACCTGCGCTCTTTAGGAATTATGTCTTAATGGCACAATAAATCAGTCTGGATTAACAGAAAACAATGCAAATGCAGCCGAGTGGAACAGATGGGGCTCAGTTTGGTTTGGTTTGTTGTGTGTGTGTGTGTGTGTGTGTGTGTGTAGCTGTGCAACGGTGTGTGGCTCTGGCAGAAGGGATGCATCTGACCTTTATAGTTGCAAGCAAAAACAGTGAGCAATCGGGACAGTTCTGAAGCACATACAGCGCAAATAAAAAATAAAGTACACTCCGTGTTTTATTGTTTTACAACATTTCATCAAAGGGGATTTAATGTGGTGAGTTTTGTTTTTTATTTATGCTGATCACAAACGTTGTGTGGCTGTTGTGGCTGCTTCTCTGCTGCAGGTCCTGGAAGGCTTGTAAGAGTGAAATGAATGCAGTAAAACACAAGGAGATGCTGGAGAAAAACCTGATGCAGTCTCAATGGACATTACAACTTTTTGGACTATTTGTTTTCCCGAAAAAAGCAATACACACGATGTTAACTTAACCTTAAACTCTGTCAAGAAATTCCATCACTATCGATTGTTTTCATATCAATTAATCTGCCAGTTATTTTCTCAATAAATAGATTGATTGTTTGGTCTATTTAATATCCGAAGATTGTGGAGAATGCCTGTATTGTTGTCATTCATGAGTTCAGATCGCTTGTTGTGACACAAAAATCCTGTCAGACTGTTATCACAATAGGGAAAAAAGAAGATTGACAAGCTAGAACTTGGGAATATTTGGTGTCTTTTAGCCATTAAAATAGTGACTGATTATTATTCAATTGATCAGCTGGTTGGTTTATTAGCTAATTATTTTAGCTCCAAACGTCTTTTTGGGAATAAACTGACTGAATGACAGAATTTTAATGGCATTAACTCTGTATGACACCAGAAATACAACACAAACTCACGGCAAATCTCTAAGGAAGTAGATTTAAACTTATCAAGGCTTATTGGTAACTCTGAAGAGGCGGTAAGTCTGTGATTTATAGCTACTAACTGCATCTATTCTCCCCAAATATTCTCCTCTCAGTCTGACATTCTTCATCTTGTGTCTTAATAAGGAAACAAGCTGTTACCGTCTGTACAAAGGAACTCTGATCGCAGGTATTTATGTTTCTAACGATGCGAGAGGGCTGACATTTGTCTCAAAGTCAGCGATATGCCTTTAGGAGTTGATGCTTTGCTTGTTTTTGTTTTTTTTTTAAAGTGTGTTTACAATGTCACAAAAGCTCTCCTGGCACCTGTGAAATCGCTACCTCGGCCGAGCCTAAAAAACAGAAGCATTATAAAGAATGCTGAGCTCATTCTGCATTCAAAGTGTGCAAAGACAAGATGAGGCAAACAAAACAGAGAGCTGTAACCTCACAAGAACCAGAACGAGCGACGAATCTGAAGGGAAAAGACCAAAACGTTGAGTGCATCATTTAACCAAACTTCTGCTCTGTTACAAGTCACCCAAACACGCGTTCTCTCCAGTATTTAGCCTCCACCGAGTAGTGAAAGACTTGGTGCAGAAATTACAAACCAGCACTGTTAAAAATGCCAACCTGGGTCTCTGAAATCAATAATCATTACGCATGGGATTGATTAAATAGTGCAACAACCAAGTGAATAATGCAAAAAAAAAAATACAGAAGGCGCTTGAATTACCTGTCAGAAAATTAAACCTCTTGTCAGGGGGGAGTGAAGCTAATCAAAGGCAAATTATGTGCAGCCCAGCACAGGGCTCGTACAGTGTCAGTGATGAGGCTTTACAGCCCTTCAGAGATCCACTTCACTGCCTTTTTTTTTCATTATGCTGTTTATTTATCTGCTTTTCTTCAATCGCTTGTGTTCGAAATTTCAGCTGACACTTTACTTGGGTGAGAAGAGGCTGTGGCATCGCATCAGATGGCCCTTGAGGATGTCACATTGTTTTTTTTTTTTAATGGCCAAACACATTTGCTATATTTAGACAAGATTTGCCACAGCACACAGCGAAACATATCCATCTTATTAGGGTCACTGGATGCCAGTCTTTTTTTTTATGTGTGTTTAATGTGCCAGTGACAGTTGGGTGCTGGGTGTCACTTGTTTGATACCCTGTGCAGTTTCCAGCGTTTTAATAAAAAGGTTATGTTGGAAAATGCAGGAGAATGCAGAGGCTGATTTGCCTTAAATGTCCTAATTGGGGAAGATTCGTGTTTGTTTTTTTTAAATTTAATTGAAGATTCTGCATAATTTACTAAAATTTTCGTTATGATGGAGTTTGTTTTTCTCATTTTTTTTCATGTCACACAGCATGAGAGCTACTTACTCCGCTTTCCTGGCCAATCCAACTGAGCGGCAGAGAGCGGTGGGAGTCTGCGGAACCAGGGACTTGCAGCAGGGGCTCCTCTTGTCCTCCTCGGCGGAGTCCGGGCTGGTTTGGCTCGTTTTGGGTGACTGCGGCGAGGTGGGGACGAGCTGCAGCTGCTGCGGGTGGTGGGAGGACGGCGCAGGAGGGGTTGGGTGCTGCTGAGGCTGGGCAGAAAGACCGTGAATCTGCTGCTGCTGCTGTTGCTGCTGCTGTTGCGGTGGCGGCGGCTGCTGCTGCTGCGCCTGCTGACCGAGGTGAGCCGCAGCTTTGTTGCTCCCTGGATGCTGATGGAGGTGGGCCGGCGCCTGGGGACTGGCGCTGCGGTGACTCGGGTGGTGGTGGTGGTGGTGGTGATGCTGAGCGGGCTGTTGGACGTAGTGATGGGGGTCCCGCAACTGCCGGTTCTCTCCTATCAGGTCCTCCACCTTTCGCTCGAGTTCGTCGATGCGTTGGCGCTGCGTCTGGATCAGGCTTTGCTGGTTCTGGACGATTGTGGTGAGCTCCTTCAGGTAAAGAACGGCTTTCATTGGATTATCCAGCAGGTTCTCCATTACTGACTGTCGCTGTGGTCGTGTGCCCTGCTGTTGTGACTTCTTCTTCAGCTGTTTCTGGCGCTGCAAGATGAGGCCTTTGAACAGTGCGTAACCGGTAAGCTCTGGCGGCCGTCTGACGCCTCTACACTCTGCTGGGGTTGGGTAGTATCTCTCTCTCTCTCTCTCTCTCTCTCTCTCTCTCTCTCTTCCACTCTCCCTCCATCTCTCTCTCT
>JAQMCX010000037.1:5965518-5996431 GCA_029814765.1 Acanthurus leucopareius | reverse complement strand
GTGTGCTCTTCCGATCTCTGATGCAAGGGGGGGATCAGCATCAGTGTGCGGGGGCGGAGCCGTAGTGGACCGGTGATGTCAACACGCAGGGGAAAGAGTGAAGTTGCTTCGCACGTTTCACATGTAAAATCCAACGCTTTTGCATCTAAAAGTCCAACATGTATTTTGTCCATCCTCTTCTCTGCAAGAAAAGCTCCATTTCACTGACTTCTTTTTGTAAAATACAATTCCTGAAGACTTTTATTTGCTGCTGAAGGTATCCTCACTATACTCAGCTGGACTAGACAGCATGCCCTTGTCTGCTAGAGTCTTATAAGATGTCATGTAAAAAAATAATCCTTCAGGTCTAAAACAGTCTGTGTATTTATTCTGACTGGTCTGAGGTAGCCCACAGTGGCCCGGGAAGCTCCCCAGATTGCAAATTAAGGTTTTTGGCCTAATGCATATGGTTCTTCGGCCCAGTCTGGCCCGTTTGCTTCCTCACATGGGCTCATTTCGCCTGTTGTCCTTCAGAGCTGGCTGACAGTCAGGAGGATTTTTACTGCCACAATTGTCCAGATATGGAAGCAGCACCTAACAGTCATGCTGTATGTGGGCCGGACTTGGGCAGAGGAACCAGGCACAAGCCAGAAGAAACACAAGTATGTGGTCCAAATATTTGTATTCACCATTTTCACAACACATTGGCAGCATTTAGAAAACATGCTGCGAAGTGAGAGAAAAAAACAAACAAATACGAAAAAAGCTGCAAGAACACACACATAAAAAGGGAGGATTGCAATAATGAATCTGTCTCATAGAGTTACAGAATGAAATTATTCCTAAGTAGTGTTGAAAAAATGAGCAAACAGTCTTAATTTTTCCTTGAAATACTCTGATTGCATGTTTCAGATATTATTCTCTGTTAATCTAGTGTTATCCCTCCGCTGATTACTCGCAGACTAATTTAAATTTAAACGATAACTTTGGAATTGGTTGAACAAAAGATGAAAGTTGGTTGTTTGGTTTTGTGTGTATTTGATGATGTTTTACTGGATTTGGTTATGTTCTCTTACTTTGGGTGAAATTTATTTTAATTTTTTTTTTTAATTCCTTGTTTTCCTTTGTCTCAGTTCCTTGAGCTCTTCAAAACACTGTAATAACTGACATGTTTCATCTGATACCTCTCCATTTCTCATCCACAATAAATGTTTTTTTTTTAATCCTAATGTGATATTGACTTTTTTTGTGTGATATTTCCAGAAATCTTGTGAATTCATTGTGTTTTAGATACGACTTCAGCATGTGAGTTAAACGAGCTAAACCTCAGAAAGACCTTGGTTTCTATGTGGATGTTTGATGTGTTATGATGCTCTTTTTCTCTATTTTTTGGGGGGGTTGTTGGCCTGCAGGGTTGGAGAAGAACATCATGGTGGAAAATATAATAGTCTCCTCCTAATGTTCATTACTTAGCAGCACATTATGAGGATGATTTAAAGAGATTTTTTTTTACAGCTTAGATGAAGTTTCTCTTGAGGTTATTAACATTTGCAATTTTCTTTTGGTTTGCAAACAAATCACCACATTTGGGAATAAAAAATACTTTGGTGAGATAGCGAGCATTAATTTTTGCAAACCGGATCAAGCGAAGGAGTCTTTCAGTCTGTGCTTTGGTATCTAACTTTTCCAAAAGAGAAAATAAAAAGCAAGTCAAGCAGACAGATAGCATGCGAGCAGAGCAAGAAAAGGAAATGGGTTTTAGGTTCGCAGAGATGATCCCCGCTGATAAACGCTAAAGTGATATCTCGCTGAGAGAGCGCTCGCCTCTTCTGGTCGCTGTAGAGAGATTTCTTTTTCAGATGTGCACTTTCATTCAGTTGTTGCATCACAAAATGTGCAGAAATTTATATTCTTCATTAGTCTCTTGGCAAATTAATTGTGTTTTTATGTATACAAGGCCTTTGTGTTTGTGTGTTTGACAGAATGTATTACTAACAGGAAGATCTGCAAGGAAAACTTCTGTCACTTTTAATTTAAATTATAATTATTTATTCATGAACTGTCCTTTTTGAAATCTAAAGGGCATCCACATTCAGCGTGAGTAAATTACTGTTAATTAGTGTCAAAGTCTAATGAAGTAAAGGACAGTTTGCCATATTAATCCAGAACTGAAGTGACATTAATGATTAGCCATTGTAATTAATGCTATTTTTTGGGAAAGAGAGAGGAAAAACTGAAATGGATTTATTTTGTTCTGACAAAGAAATTAGTCAAAGTTTCATGAAACTTTTTCAAAACAGCTCAGAAGAAATAAAGACATCGCACAGCCTTGAGACAGTGAAACAGTTGGACCACAGCGGTGAGCCGGTGAAGGAGCAGCCAGGTTCGTCCTTCCATGTGGCTGCTTTACAAGCTACATGGAGTGAAAAATGGCTCCCGCTCCAGACCAGCGACACACGGCTGGACGGAGACAAAAATGAGTTCTGCAGTGGGATTGTAAAAATGAAAAGGTGTCAGCAGTGACTTTGTTGCTGGGTGACATCTGCAGGGTTCAGCCTTGCTTATTATGGACTGTGAATCCACCTTTTAGCACCACTTACCTTCCAGAGGCATCTGAGGCCTGAGAGGGTCACACATCCCTACTTTAAAACAGCATGAACACAAAATGTGATACCAATATCACTTTTTTTAACCTCAGTTACCAAACATCTGCAGATGAAAATCTAAAAATTCTCTTTGCTAAGAATCTACTGTGTGATTTTACTAAATGCTAACGTCAGCCTTCAAACATGCTAACAACAGCAAAGCTAACATGCATGCTTGTTAAATGTTTACAATGTTAACTGTCTTAATTCAGCATGTTAGCGTGCCAATAAATGCCAATCCATCAGAAAATACAACTTATCTTCCTGCCAAATGGTGCTATGGCAAAACTAAGAGGATCACTGATGTCAATGGGATTTATCTTGTGGAGATCATAAAGGTCCGTACAAAATTTGATAGCAATCCATCGTGTAGTTTCAATAAAGATAATGAGGATGGACCAAAGTCACAGACTCACTGACAGACCGAGAGCCACACCATCAGCATGGCTACTAAAGCATACAGACCGAAGTAAAAACTCAATCTGTAAATTTGTACAACCTTTTGGAGATTCATGATATTCAAATCTCCATTTTCAAACTCCTCACTGCTGAAAGAGAGCGCTCTGCTCTGAAAGTTGGTTGGCAGTGTTGAAGTTCTGCACCCTCTTTGGATCCTCCTCCAGAACTTTTAATTTCAAAACTGTGTTATATAAATATAGGCTTACTCCCCAGAGTGCGCTTGTTTCTTAGGTTTTTGTTGCTAAGTTGAAAGTAGACCAGCTGTATTTCTCTCTCATTATTCGGCGGCTTTTGAAGTCGAGTCTAACACGTACAGACCGACCGCGCTGTTGTGAACCTAAAGCAACATTAAGAGAAACAGATGCCTTTAAAAGTTCGGAACAAAGGAGGACTCCTGCCTTTGTTTTTTTGTGAATAGCCGAAGCACTCGTTTTCATTTGAAGTGATAGCTCTTATTCTTTCCATCACTACAGCATTTAGAGTGATTTCTAACTTTTCCCCAATCTTCACTCTGAGCAATCAAAGAAAACTGCTCTATTCTTTCACTCTTTTGGGAGCAGATCTTTTCATTAATATTGATAAATTCCTTGTTGCGTGCACCCGACTTGACTAAGAGATTTTATGGCTTATAAAGACTCACTGGTTATGGATGTTTTATATGTCATTACTATCCCTTTGGCATGAAAAGTTTGAGAGGAAAAACACAATGAAAAGGGAAAGATTTATCAAAATGAAGCCGTCATTGTCGTCTTTTGCTCATAAATGATGTCAAAGGAGTTGAGCAAGTTCACGTGGTAAAAAAAATGGCTGTAAAGGAGACAGGAATTAAACATTTTCCCAAGGACTTTGGAGCATTAATGACAAAAAGAGATGCGATAAGAGCAGACGACACGATAAAGCAATTAATGTCAGATAGAGATGAATTACTTGCAACGCTACCCTTCATACTGACAGTCTGCAGCCGTGCCGATCGAGACAAATCAGAGAGTCATTGACGACATTAGCATCTGATGAGAGCAGCGCTGCAACAAGGAGTGTTTAAAATTTACACAAAATACTTACTGATTTCAAGTTTTTTTTTATTCCATCATGAGATAAAACTGGGTTCTAAAGGTCATATGTTAATCCAACAAGCATAAGAGAGACCTGAGCTAAAAACACTGCACACACTCTTCATGAGAAACACTGCTAAGGAGTCCAAGTAAGAGTCATTATTCTTCATTGACTCTCCAGAGTATCTCTACACCTTAAAGGAGACAGAGTCTTGGAACAAAAGAAGCAGACAAGCTGAAGGTTTGATACAAGTGAGTTAGTTTAATGCCAAAGGTTTCTGGAAAGCAAGGTGATATATATTTTATACAATGACTTCTTGAAGGTTTGAAAACAAGAGATTACATAATGTTGGGTGCTGTTTATGCAAACATGTACTTTTACAGTTGCATGGACATCTTCAACAATTGTAAATTCCAGCATCATAATTAATAATTTACTCAGACAGACTGTTCACATGGTCGCTCCAGGGAGACCTGAGGCGATGGAGGGTCAGCTGAGCAGGTTTCTCACTTTGTGTCACGTAGGGGGTTTGTACTCCAATGCTTTGTTTCCCTGGAAATCATCAGAGCTTCGTTGGCTTGTCCATAATGTGCAAACTTCAGGGTTAATTTCTGAACATCTAATGGTAAAAACCGCTTTGAATATGTTACTCCAAAGCAGAGAAACATGAAATATTTAGTTAATCTTGTTTCCTGAGTGCACTATTCAAAAACAGGATTAAATTCAATCAATACTAAAATAAAACTAACAACATAAACTTCTCTCTTATAAGTTCAGTACAAGACCTGATATATACTATGACTTGCCTGCAGCCCTTTTCGAAAGCTTCCAACTGATTTAACCAAGGAGAATCTTTAATGTTTGCATCTCATTGACCTCTGACCAGCTTTGGAGTCCAAAACCAATACCCATCAGCCCCCTCCATCCCTCCCTATTGGCTCACAGGAGATCAATAACGAGGAGGGAGCAAGGCCACAGGCACTTATTGTAGATTACCTTTAACCGTTAGAGGTGACAGGTGTAAAAGTGTGGATGACTCAGTGCTTGGATGAAGATGCACATTGACTGCAGCTCCCATATTGATTCATTTTCCTTCTTCCTCTTTGCAGATTCTTTTAAACATTATTTGGAGAAGTGAGTTTACTGTATAGGGGGAACAAAGACGGAGCAAAGCCCATCACAGGTGGGTGGAACGAGGCCTGACCTGCAGTGCACCACCACTGAAGCTGATGAAATAGCCCTGAAACAGCTTGGATGCGTGAGAAACAAACAGAGAAAATACTCAGAGGTGGAAAGAGTCTCTCACTCTGGTCCATTTAATCCTATCACCTCTTTAACTCATGAGATGTTTGACCTCGAAGACATTTTGGAAAACTCAGCGTGTGGCTCATCTGAAGCAGCACCAATCAATAGTTTCATATTCACAGTCAATCCAAGAAGTCGAAGATGGCGACAAAACCTGAAAGATTTATCAATAGATTTTGCATAAGCATCTTTCAGCTATTAGTTTTTGGCTTTACAGCCACCCACTCTCATCAACCTCATTTGCAGCCACTACTTGCTGTTTTTAAGCTAAAAAGCTCTGTTAAACACACTGCATGCTACTTGCATAGCACCAAGTTGCAAATAGTCAGAGTTAGCAACTAGCTAGTTAACGTAGTGGTGCATTTAGTAGCTAAAGAGTGAGATATTCCTTAGAGGAGTTGACAGGGATCAAGATCAGAGCTAAAATTGTAGTAAAACTTGTATTTACATTGATCATGAGGCCAGAAAAACAACTTGAATGTATGCTAATGTCGCTTTACGTTTACTGAGTGTGTAAAGATGCTAGCAAACAGGCTAACCATGTCAACCTTACAGCGTCAGTGTTGTATTTACTGTTTGTTCCACTGCTTCCAATCAATTATAGTAATGAGGAAAAACATTAATTAGGACAATCTGACATAAATGTACCATTGTATTAATGTCAGCTCTTGTTTAAAGCACCATTTTCTGCTCAAAAGTCCTCTTTTGAATGAAGATCCTAAATTTATTGCAAATATATCTGGATGTATGACAAGCCATTTTAATGTGGCTCTTTTCCATTACATGTAGATGGAGGCTTCGTCTTATTAGTCCAAATAACTGCCAGGGGGCACGACCAAGATACAGGGGGATGAACTGAGTCTGGTTCATTAGTCAGCTTGTAGTTTCAGTTAAAGTGAGATGAAGTTCACCCTCATCTTTTAGTCCGGTCACATGGATTAGCAGTGAATATTACGAATGTGTGTCTCAATTACTTTGTTTCCAGTCATTTCTAACTGCTGCTTGTGAATCTTTTAGTGAGAGTGTAAAAAGATTCACCTCTTAGACTGAATCCAATTAACACTTTTTGACTGAGGGGAACATATTGCATATTTTGTGTGTGTGTGTGTGGGTGTGTGAATGCTGCTTGCATGCGTGTATGTGTGTGTGCGTGTGTGTATTTCTCTCTGTTTAAACCCTTGAATCCACCAGTTTAATGCTTTTTAAAAGCTCCTTTTCTGTGTCATTACCTCCAAATATAGACGAACATTTAGAGAAGAAACAGGATTTGCCTCAAGCTGCTTATTTGACACATCAGCACAGAAAGCTGTAAACACACGCTGTACAGTAGCTAGTTATTGCAGCACAAGCCCAGAGGTCACAGAAAAAGTGGGCTGTCACAAGAAAGTCGCCACTTTGCAGCCCCAAACTAACACAGAAATGTGAAAGAGAAGAAGTTAATGAATAAATTTCCCCCATGACTTAGTGAAAAACAGTGTGTTTATGGTGGTTATTCCTTTTCATGCCTTCTGCTCAAAAAACAGAAACGAAAAAGGTAGCTTTGTTTGCTTTCCCATCACAAGGTGGATTATAAAAATGAAAAACAGGTTTTAGAGAACAAGAAAGATGTCAATAAAGTGCACCTTCTATCACTTCTATCTAAATCTCCTCTTTTCTCTTTGCCCCATGTTTTTAAGAGAGAGAGAGTCATTTTTGCTGCAGAAAAAAGGCAAAAATCCTGAGCTGTGGCTGCTGGGAAAACATTTTAATTAGATATGTCTCAACAAAAAGATAAGAAATACAAAAAAAAAAAAGTTGTTTAACAGCAGACTGTGTCTTGAAAAGATATCTGTGAGGAGGAAATGTGCTATAATGCATACTAATCCACATGATGCGAACTGGCCTTCACCTGACGATCCACCTGGCTGCACACCTGTTCCTCGTTCCCTCATTGGCTGATGTGTATAAAGACCAGTCACCTCTTCCTCCTCTGTTTCTCAAACCTCTCTGTTGTTCCAGTCGTGTCTCTCTGCTCTCACCTTCCTCTTTAATCTGTCCAATGGTTCCAATTTATTTACTCCTCTTTCTTTTTGTTGACCGCAGTTTCTAGAAAAGTGCTTTTAATTAAGTCTGTACTTGCTGAGTAACTTAATTTCTTTTTCCCCTTCGACACTTGAAATTTTAACACTCATACAAAGGGTCCTTTTTGCCACAAAGCCTTTCTAAACATGGTTTTTGTCGTGAAACTGTCACTATTCAGTTATGTTTAGAAAGAAAATTACTCAAATAGATTAGGAAAAAATACTTGGCCATTTTGAGGAGAAGATTTTTGATTTGCAACTTTACACATCTCAAACCCAAACCCCATTTCTAGGATGTGGTTTGTTGAAGGTCTGGTGCATTTTGTAAAGAAAGTAAAGGCTACTTTTGTATATTTGATGAGCAGGGAATGACACCAGCTGCTTCCCTCTTTAAATGTTTCTTAACTGCCATTAAATAATTGGGAAATTTGACAGTTTCTTAATTAAAAGTTCAGTTTCACATGTCAAATGAAAACAATGTCACTGCAGCCAAATGTTGTTGTGTGGCTTGGAACAAACAAAAAGGAAAAACCTATTTCACAAACTGCCGTCTTGTGCACCATGTTTTTTTGGCTTCTTTTTGTGAAGTGCCTCAGTTTTTCGCTAAAACAATATACACTTATCTCACTGAAGGACACTTTGACAAGACACATGACCACTTGTGCACACAAAATTAGATGCTGAGAGAGCTGAGCCTGGAGCTCCTGGTTACAGGGCAGTCCGTCTAATCACCAGGCCACCTTTTGTTTCTGTCAGACGTATTCCAATACTGTCCACCTCCAGCCCCTGCAGCAATAAATACACGGCTCGTGCTGCATGTAGAAGATTAATGACATCAATCGCGCTTCCTCATCAGGCCACACACTGCAAACACAGTAATCTGCCTCTGTGTTTTCTTTGTGCACTAACTCTCATTTTTCTCATCCTTTGGGTTATTTCATGAGGAAAATGAACCGACTCTGTTTAGAGCCACAGTGGTAATTATTTACTGTCAGGCTCCACTTCTTCCATCTTACAACTTGTGGAAATGTGGTTTCTCTTGTCTTTCATGTGAGAAATCAGTATTAAAACATGAAGAAAGGGAGGAATGGAGGCCTTTAAAGGCTAGTCAAGTCATTTTTTTTTCAAACAGCTCAAAATCCAAAACCACTGATCAGATTGTGGTTCCTTCAATCATCTTCATGCTGCTGTTGAAACAGGAAATACCAAAGTCTTGCATTCACTTAACATCTGTGTTTTACTCTTAAATAACTTTATTCCAACAAACATTTGTTCAAGGTTTATCCACTGTTGTGTGTTAAACACATTCTCAACTTTTTCCCCAAATACAAAATATACACATTTGTTTAAATTTTCTCAAATGAAGATCAATTAACCCTCATTCTAAAAGATGCAAGTTCAGAAATATATATTTTGCTTTTTTACTCTTCACTTTAGTTTTTGTCAAGACTAAAGGATAGTACACAAGTTTTTTTTCGTATTTTACTCAATAAATCTACTTTTTGTTAACCTTTTTTAAAGAATATAACAACAGATCAAGCTGGCTACTCTAAGTGTGGACTGCCACCAAGTGGTCTTAACAGGGAAGCGCAGTGTGACCACATGGTTTAAATATTCACACATGAAGCCACACTTTGAAAGTGTCAGTCATCTCGACAACTTTCGGTGTCATGGCCTTTGTATTTAGCAGTCGCCATGTGGTGCTGACATGACCGAACTCATGAAAGCACATCTGGCACATTTGTTCTATGTGAAGGTCGACCTCAATCAGCTCATCAGGGCCTATTTTTGGGCACAGAGTGTATCAAGACCTTGGTCGCTTTTCAATATTAACTTGTTAAGCCGGGGTGCAAGGACAATCAAGAGGTTAAACACACACGCAGGCACACATACTTACAGTGAAGGTTGATGTCAGGATGAGGGGTGCGACATTTCACCATCACACAGTTATCCTACATACTGTATGGTGTCTATGTATTTAAGATGACTCTGACATTCATGAGGGATGTGTATCAGCTGTTTAAACATGGCACTCTTTAACCAGCCCATAAAAGCAGACGATACGCCAACTGATGCGCACTTCCAGGGATCCTGAGGCTATTGTTGGGAGTTACAGTCATACTTCGAATAACAATGGCTGCCAGTCAAACCACTGACACACGCAGAGGAAGCACATGCATGCGTACAATGTGTGGGACAACAATGTCAGCGGGTTTTGATATCCAGCTCAAGTTTAGCTTTCAAAGGCTAGGAGCTAAAAACTACACGGCCCAGGTGTTTTAGAGTCTGTCACCATCCGCTGGAAAGACTCCTGTGGTTTATTTCCATCATCTAAATGTGAATGTAACTCATTTAGAAGCAGCAATATTAATCTCCAAAGTAAATTTTCTTTTTTTTCCATTATTTCCAAAATGATTAAAATCTGAAAAATGAGAAAAGCATCATTTTTAATGACCAAAACACCTTTAAGCCATTATCAAATTGGAGTCCTATCTTTCTTTTGTATATAATTAGTTGTCTGTTTAATATTTCTACAATTTTAATCTCTATTTAGCAAAGATTGTTGCAATCTGGTAAAGAACCCTCCTTTTTTAATGCAAACAGGCTTTACTTTTCTTTTATGGGTGTGTCTGCAGGATCTATTTCAACGTTATGAGTTTGACTTTTTTAAGTAGGTAACACCTGTTGTGTCCCCCTCCCATCCTCCTTTTTTAATCCATCATGGGTTAAGCTGCTTTCCATTCTCCTACATGCCTCACATAAACCGAAGGCCGCCAGTAAAATGAAACACGATAAAGTCAAGCACATCATGGAACATCAAAGACTGAAGGCGCCGTCTGTTTGTTCAGATCCACTTTAATTGTCTCAATACGTCATAACAAAACGAATGTCCTTTGGTAATAAAAAAAAGAAATCCTACACTTTCTTTCAAGTGCTTTGAGTCATTGCACAGAAAATGGCCATGGCAAATAAAGGCAAAGCTAATGTACTCAGTGTTAGACATGCTCATGACCTAATGCTTAATCTTAAAGCTTTCAAGTCATTTAACCTTCAGATACGTATCCCTTCGTTCTGCTTAGACAACTTCCTCTTCCTTGTTCTTAGTCGATCAGCGTCATCGTTCACTCTCCTCACTGAGCTCCGCCGCCTGTGTCGAACATCTTCTTGCGGCCCTCCATGCCTGACATGGCCTCCACGTTCTTCCTCCAGTCACCAACCTCAGTGGTGAGCACCTGGGGTTGAACAAATAATACAGAGTTTTAGCTGCATGACCTTAATTAAATTGGGAGACTTAAAGACCGACTAAATGT
Source organism: Acanthurus leucopareius (assembly GCA_029814765.1). Classification (NCBI taxonomy): domain Eukaryota; kingdom Metazoa; phylum Chordata; class Actinopteri; order Acanthuriformes; family Acanthuridae; genus Acanthurus; species Acanthurus leucopareius. The sequence goes on along the minus strand of JAQMCX010000037.1, from coordinate 5,985,619 downwards.
TCAGGGGTCTTGATACCTTGTCTTGTTTGACGTCCTCCTTCTTCACAGACTTCAGGTTGGCCCTCAGGTCCATCGAGCCCTTGTGTTTGGAGCCCAGGAGAGCTCTCATCATCTCATCTGCTGACACTCTCACCTTCCTCAGGGCGGGCTTTTTGAACTTGCCTCCGAGGTCCTGTACCTTCAGTTTCAGCTCATGGATCTAAAAAATTACAAAAGAAATATGAAACAAACACAAATGCATCTCTTAAATTCAGAATTTCTCTTACCAGGCCTGTAAATATGCAAATATGCACAAACTGAGGTGTTAAACAATACTAGTGCTGGGTGATATGAACAAAATACAAAAAAAAACAACAAATGCATTATACATCCAAATCTGAGCACTCTAATGTCATTATTTTGATTTAATATTAATATATATATAATCCTTAGTCCTAATGTCAACATAATTTCTTCTGGTGTGTGATCATACAGAAAGTTCTGGGATTTGTGTTTTGCAGGTTTTAATCTGTGGTTTCAAAGAAAAAAAGAAAACTTTTTTGTTTTCTTCATTTTGAAGTATTGACAGAACTGTGCAGGATGATAAGAATATTTTCTGGAGGCTGTTCAAAGACTTACATCTTTGTTGTGTTTGTTCACTTTGGCTTCACAGTCATATCTCTCCTCATCCACCACGTCAATTTTTGAATGAAGCTGTTTGCATAAATTCTGAGGAGAGAAAAAAAAATTAAAATGCATTTTCTGCGGCACAAAAAGCTTTTCTCCTCTGGTTTGTGATCCTTACCTGTAGTTCATCCAGTGGTAATCCAGACAGTTGCAAAGGAGGCAGTTTTTCTCCTAGATAGCGCACTTTCTCTTCCTCCCTCATTTGTGTCTCCCTCTCCAAATCCTCACAAGCTCGTGTGAGGAGAAGCATCTGATTGGACGAAACAGATACCATTTAAAACTGGGCAGAGACAGTGCTGGCAGTACTGTGAGGTTATGTTACATACACAAAAAAAGTAGGCTAAATCATAGTGACTCACCTTGAGGGAGAGCTTGCGAGAAGCCGAAATCTTCGACTTCGGCTGTGAAGGAAAGGATATATTTATTAACACAATAGACTTTTAAAGTCCAACTAGCATTGAACAAATAGTTAATAAGACTGTTCAAGTTTTTAAATGGGCTATAAGCTTCTGTAAACTAAGGATGGAAAAAAAGTACACCTAATATTATTAAAAACTGCCAAAATTGCTTGATCACATCAACATCCTTAAGCTTAAATTGAACTTTATAAACTCTGCAAAGGTTCTTTTAGGGCCTTTATGTTGTAATGACTCAGAGATGTTCCATCTGTTGTTGCGTATACAGTAAAAATATGCATGGAGATACCTATGTGTGTGTGGGTGTCAAACTCAGCAACACTTACTGGAGCGGCATGTTAAAGATAATGCTTTATTATTAGGATGAAGTCAAGGGGAAAGCTCTCAGTGATGCTGATAACAACTCTGACTGATAACTACTGCCAGATCTTTGCCATGTGCATAAGGACAATGTGTCCCCTCTCCATGCATGGAGGATTAGCACCGTGGAATATAGCTGGCTTACCTTATCCCCTTTGGGATTCATGGCTCCAGGCCTGTCGGACTCCTGAAACCCCAAACACGGACAAATGAGGGTGATGATGCTATAGGCAATATAACTATAGTATATAACTATAACTAAGTTGCAGTAACTAGGTTTATCAAATATTTTCTACAGCTTTAATGTAATGAAGCAGTCAGAATGAAAAATCAGAGCAGCATTCAGGATCAAAATGAATTTTCTTACCTCACTTCAGCTATAATCACAAAAGCAAACACATGAGAGAAACAGAGGTGTGTATTAGTACAGTTTCAGTGGAAAAACCTCACCTCAATACCAAACAACAATATAATAAACCCATCAAAGCTCCACACAGCAAACAGTCCTCCATCCTTTGACAAGAGGATTAAACATGAACATAAAAGATATTCAGCATCATCTCAGTTTCTTTTCAGTATGGCTGACACTTTTACAGATTTGTAAAGAAGCTCTCTATCTGACAAAACAGACAAAATCCAGATAGCAACAGTCACAAATATGGCAAATCAAATCTCCCAATTAAGCGGAGATATTTTCCAAACATGTAATGATTGATTACAGGTTATTTTCCTCAACAAATACCACTAAAAACTTGTCCTAGTGTCTAGAATAAGTTAATATAAGGGAATACAGAATTACTGTTAAACAGATCTTTTAAATAGATCCACCTCTTTTTCTACTCTTTAAAAAAATAAAAGACAGTCATGAACAATACTAGACTAGACTAGACTTATTAAACTTAGAAACAGACTTAAAGCCTCAGACACTTAAAAAAACCCCAATAAACCAGTGGTGATTTTACCTGTGAATTGATGTCTGCAGAGTCCCACAGTGGCTGCTGGAGACAATGGGCAGCTTTTTATGAGGGCAGTGTGGCGCGTGGAGAGCAGATATAGCGTCTGTTCCCAGGAATGTGCTGGCATTGGACCAAGCATTAAATATCACCTCCCCTGACACAGCGACAACACCAGGAGAGAGTAATAATAAATCATGAGCATTATACTTTAATGGCATTGTCCTGATATTGCTCCTCGTTGTGTGAAATAATTTTTATAGTTGCTTTTTCTTTGAACAGCAAAAAAAAAATGCATCAGTAGAATTTAGAGTAGTAAATGTTGAAATCACTGTATCTTTCAAATTTAGGAGTTTAGCTTTAATGTGGAATATTTAATTTCTGACACTCTCTATCAAAACAATAAAACAGATATAGTTTGATGTTTTGAAGTAGCAGGGAATCATGGGATTTGTTTATTTCCATACCGTTGGCTTGCTAAAAATAAAGACTGATTTCTCTGGGGTCAAATATTGGAGACACAGTCATTAAATAAGAATGCATTTTAAAATCTTAAAGTGAAAAGGTTAGTTTTAAAGGAAAGAAAAGCTGAAATCTGGGAGGAGCTGCAGGTTAGCTTAGCTTAGCTTAGCTTAGCTTAGAATAAAGATTAGACACAGGAGAAACAACTAGCCAGGCTCTGTCTAATCATGCTAGCAAAAGTTACAGCATCTGTGAAAATATCTTCTGTTATTGCTATATTATCTATATTTGTTTTAATATGTACAAAAACTAAAGTGTACAAAATGTCTTCTGTTAATGTTTTATGGGCAATGGCTAGGACCAGTTGCTAGGTAACAAGCAGAAACACCAGGAAGTTGCTTTAGCTAACTGCAGCCCCGAAAGCATTTGTTATTTTTACACTTTAATAAATAGTAAATAGCATGTTACACAACCATGTATTTCCATGCAACGCCTGCTGCTCCCTCTTGTCTCCAGTCGGAACAAACATGACAGTGCTATCTTTTCAACAGACTTTTGGCAAGGACGCTAAATTAGCTGTAAACGGTGCTGTAAACTAAACACATAATCTAGCAATTACATGCATGAATTAGGGTAAAAGGAGTAATGACCCTAAATATTGCTGAGAGTTAAAATAGCTCAGTAATAATACAGTTATTGAGAACAGACACACCCAAAGCCTTCACTCATAGCGAAAGCACACAATCATACGCTAAGAATAGGTCGGGCCCCTCTCCCATGATACTGCAGGCTGCTTTTAACAGTGGCAACATGTATTCTGTAACACTATGAACCCACAAGATCTGATTTATTGCTCATTTTCGGTCTGTTTTTGGATATTTCTTCAAACATGTCTTCAAGTACAAGGGTTAATCACATGCAGCAATGCAGCGACTGGCCATTACCGCTCTTATTTATCCAAGGGGAAAGTGTAAAGTGACACTATCAAGGTTAAATAACAGGAATTAGCTCATATGACATTTGATCTATTCTAATCATAGTTATTATTGTAAAAATACTGGTTGGTGTGATTATGTTACATCCGAAAATAACAAGACGTTGTTCCACTTTTGCCACATTGGCTCTGAGTTCATTGAAAGAGGAGTAAGTGGAATAGTAGGTTTAATAGCTGCTACGGTGAAGATATACAGTTTATTGTCTCAACAGCCTCTTTAAAATAATTTAAAACAGTCAGGAAATAAGATCTTTATTAAATGCTGATCTGTTTATCAGTGCAGTGGCTAAGTGACACTTCAATTCTACCACTGATTTATATGAATATTACTGAATATGTTCAGATGTGCTTAATTTCATAATATATAATGGTGAAAATGAATAAGAACGCCGTCACTCCTTATTTCCTTTGAAATCACCACGTGCTCATTGTGAAAAAATGTTTTTTCTGCCTCTGTTTTTTAATTTCCCCCCATACACTTAAGACAAAGTCTTATTTTTTACTTCAAGTAGAGGTGGTAAGAAATACAGCTTAAAACTGATAAATGACACAAAATTCCATTAAGAAATCAGCTCAATCACAATGCAGATTTTGGGCAGATAATGTGTTTTTTTTTCTTACACAATAAAAAACAAACAAAAAAAAAACTCGAACTTGGACATGTAGGCACATCTGTACAGGCATATACTTCTATTGTCTTTAGACTCATTCATATACTCTTAAAGGCCATTTTGTCGACACTTAGGAGTGATCTCTAACTTTTCGTCCAGCACCAACATCAGTTGACTTTTGTGGTTTAAAGTGAAAACTCTTAATCTTGACTAAAATTTTCAAAAATGCTAACCATTTTTGGCCATTTTGACTTAATGCACTGCTTATCAGCCTCACAGAGCGACTGCTTGGTGTATATAAAGCTAAATCATTTGTTAATTGAAAAGACTGTGTGTTCTCTTCTGACCCGCTCACCTCATTTTTGACCTGCCGCTCACTTGTTTTTGTGTTTACATCTGCTGTCAACAGTTTCTTGGCCTGACTTTATCAAGATTTCAGAGCATGTATGCTAATCTCAGCTTGAGCTCTGACACTTCTTGCAAATCACTTAACCCCCAAGTATCAAGTTTCTCTTCTTTCCACTGGCTTATATCGGAATAAAGCTGATGCAAGTGCTAAGGTGTTTTTAGTAAACTGAGCATTAGCGACAAGGACATCTTCGCAAGAGTCACATGAAACAAGGAAGAGACAACATTGAGGCTTTGTCCTCACTGAGTTGTGAGAGCTTCTCAGAGATTAGAAACCAGAGTGAAAATAAAGGAAACTATTTGTCCACGACAGAAGTAGCAGGTTAAAACTTTGCAACTTGTCTGATTGTGATTGATCGTTATTGGCGATTTTCAGCTGTACTGTCAATCTTTCTCATAATATCTACCTACATGATATACATGAGCATTTCTTTACATATAAATACATACTCAATATAGTTTACTATGGTTGTGTTTTTAATGCATACACTTTTCTATCAATATCCGGAAATATGTTGTAGGGCATCAAATTATATCGGCATAGGTAAGCAGCTAAGAGAAGATATGACATAAAATTAAATGAACTTACACAGAGCAGGTTTTCTTTTGGATGGTGCATTAATGTTTCTGAATAACAGCATGAGAGGAAAACACAGCCAGGCTGATGACTAATTAAATGAAATAAAGGACATATATCTGTTAGCTCACACACCTGCAAGTGAAAACATTATCGACTGTTTGACACAAAGCGATGTCTTGGTGTCTTTCTGCCTCAGTTTTTTCTGCAAAATTCCTTGTAAACAGTCACCAAGGAACAGTCTGATAACAGATGTGTACCACAAACAGTTGACAGTAGAATTATTTGTCAAAATGCAGCTTATTCTGGCATTTCTGTTATTCTTTCTTTTGACATACCCAACACGGTTACTTTTATAATAGCGCTACAGTGTTAAACACCCTCCAATGTTGGCTTCTCATGCAACGGAGGGTGAACAGAAGCTAAAAAGATAACACCTCAGTGAACAGTGAGAGGCAATAAAAGGAGGAAGACATGGGGGACAACAAATGTTCTGTCATCATTTTTTTTTGTCAATGATCCTGAGCAGGTGGAAGAGCTATTTCTGATGCAACCCAACTCCCGTCTCCACACAGACACCATACACACAAAAAGAAAAAAATAGAGGGGCCTTGGTATTGGAAGTGCTTGCAATGCACTTTCTACTGTTGCTGCTTTCATTAATAGGTGACAGCTCGATGTCTCGTCCCATAGTTCTCCGAATGTGGTCGTAAATCTGACCAATTGAACTCATTTTGGGATGCAGAGAAAGAAAAAGGGACCTCATCATTGAGCCACATAGATCACTAAGAGGGGCAGTTGATGCATAATCCTTAAGGATTTAAGTCCACCCTCACCTGTTCTTTGAAATGTTATTTGTTTTGTCAGTTGCTTGCAGTATAATCCATGTGAGCCAGCTGCCATGATACAGTCACATCAGCCATCAGCTGACTCCATGTCTACTTCAGGGTCTTTGTCATAGTATGAAACCACTTTGCCTTGTAAGTGATATGACATGACCCAAATAATGTACAATCTTATTTACACAGGAGATAATAGGACTATTTTTTAGATTTTTATACTCAGTGGTGAGTACACTCACTGAAGTACTGTCCCAAAGTACATTTTGAGGTACTTTACTTAAGTTTTTCCTTTTTAAAACTTCATCATAATCAGACAAATATTGAACTCTTCCCTGCACTTGGAGCTAAATGTTGCAGATTGATTTCATACATATTAAAAACCAATCTAAAGAAACTCACTATATTTGTATTTATTTAACAGCTTTAGTTAAATTTGGAACTAGGAGATAGTTTATTGAATAGGCTGTGATTTTTTTTTTTGCAGATTAAACTACAAAACTGCATGAAAAATGATTAAAACTGGCTTTGTCTTGACCATCAACAATAAAATGCCAGTTATTCATTAATGCAGGGGGCTGTTTTTCTGCACAATGGTGATTTTTATCGATACAAGTGCATTTTTCCAATAATACTTAAAAATAATTCATGCAATAGAACTTTTAAGTGCAGTATCACTTCTTTTACTTGAGTAAAAGATATAAATGCTTCTTGCTGTTCCTTACCAAATAACTATTTGGTCATAATCACAACATTGTAGTGCCACTATAAATTAAGTAATAGGTGTGTTTTTCCTTTCTTTCCATACCTCCTGCAGGTCTCCTCACTATCTCTGGATCTTGTGCAGAGTTTCATGGTGGCAGTTTTTGTTTGGACGCTGGGCACAGAGAGCAGCTGACTCACGGCAGCAGCCAAGTGGCCTGCTATTGCATCCCTCTGCCTGCTGGAATAACCTTGACACTGCCCTCGAAGATTCCCAGTAGGGTGTAAGCAGGGTGCCTTGAGTAGCAAACATTTCTCAGCTTCCCACACTTCTGTCAGCTTGTACAGTATATCTAGACAAAAGGGTATGGGTGCATGTGAGGTAACTGTGCCTGGTTATATTATTGTTTGCTTGGCTGGAGGGCATCTTAGGTTGAAAATGATCACAGTGTGCCTCTACGGTATATATGTGGATATTTTTGTTTATATGCCATATCTTTTATAATACCTCTAAATCATTTTTTTTGTACATATAAAAGAATAATCAAATCTAATATCCATTTAAATTCAGACATTTTGAACCTTGAACTACCTTTGTTAGCACGTAAAAAAAAGGGCTGTTGTTGAAAAGATAAGTCTTTATAAAAAAAATGAAGCTTAATTTTAATAAATGGCATTGTAGGACTGACTACTTTTGCCTTTTTATTTTCAAATCTTACTCTTACAATAAATCCAAAAGTGCAAACAATGACAGTTTCAAGTGAAAGCTCCTACTTTGGTACTCTATTTTCATTTTATAGATTCCTGTGGTTCTTGTACAGAATGAACTATTCTTGAAGACAACGCTGAAGGTGCCAACTTCTCACACTGAAACACCTCCAGAGAGAAGGCAGGGCTGGCAGCCAAGTGAAATAGTTCAAGTTACTAAAAATGCTCCTTGCTGTCCTCCACCCACACATGATTTTTTTTTCTTCTTGGAAATAAAACCATGAAATCGAGGCATTTGAATCTGTCCACAAGAGGGCGGCAGAACATCGTTATCGCACATCACTGACGCTGCTGGTACACAGATAAATCTGGAAAGAAAAGCCCTTGATCATTTAAAAGAGTTTTGTTGGGTAAAATGTGTCTATTTTGTTCTATTTAGTCGAGAAATTAAAAGAGTGTCTTGTTGAAATGAGACCGTAAGGACACTTCAGTGTGTAGTTAGGGTGTGGTACTGTAGCTGACAGATGCAGCAGCGTCTCAATCAACCATCAAAAAGCCTTTCTTTAAATTCAGTGCAGACTCATTCCTGCAGGGGGCAGCAGCACTTCGAATTTCGCATCCCAGCGGGCGGCCAAGGCGAGACTTTCACGCTGCAGCGGCCTGCTGTCAAGTCCGCGGAAATGAAAAAAATTACTTCGAAGCGGAACTTTCAAAATAATGTCCACGTTAATGAATGGTTGAATTGACAGCGAATTAAAAAATGGGTTCAAGAGTAATCCTACCACTCGGAAAAAATTGTGAATAATCAAACGAAAAACTATATTAGCAAAAACTGTCTGAATGTTAAATCCTTTAATAAAGCCTATTTTTATTTTAGCCCTGTTTTTTTCTCGAACGGTATGTAGAAGCACTACCATATCAGAGGTGTGTAAAGTGCCCCTTTTCCATTGATGATTTATTTGTCTATATAAAAATTAAAAATTAAACTGACTCAATAAGCCACGGGGCAAAAAGCATGATCTCTCGTTTTGACAGTCACTGCAAAGAGTTGCTCTGTGTTAAACATGTTATACTGAGCATAGTAAACCACCATTAGCATTAGTCTCAGCCTTTTAGCACCAAATAATGAACTGGTATGTAGCTATTGTGTCAATATAACGTAATCTTTTCTCGTCCTCTCATTTAAAAATGAAATGGCAACAAAAATCGAAGGGTTGATCGACTACATGAGGAAAAACTTGATGTTCGGGCTATTCATCATGCTTTTATTTTGAAGAAAAACTTCCCGTGTCTCCCGCGCTATCTGTGGTGAACCTGACACCTCTCCAACAGCACAAGAAGCACTTTGTCTCGGCGAAAGGGGGGTATTGACAGGAGAAAGAAGGGGGAGGTGGAGGGAGAGTGAATTGGACTGGGCCGGTTCACTTGCACCGCAGACCCTGCAGCAGGACGAGGACGAGGACAGCGGAGGCCCCATCAGGAGATCCTTTGGGCAGGAGAGAGAGGATCAAGGTGGACCGGATCGGGGATACAAGGAGACCCTTTTGAGATTGGGATACAGCGGTACACCGGGCGGGGAGGAGGCCCGCATGATTCCTCGCAATCTGCAGGCTGTAATGATGGTGGTGATGCACCGAGAGCAGAGCGGCGGATTCCTGCAGAGCCCGACACACTGCACCACGACCCCGCAACCGAGTGTGAGCCGCAGCAGGGGCAGACGCTTCTGCTTCTCGCCATCAGAACCTCACGAGCACAAAACCGGATTTCCATACCGATGCTTGAGCGCGACGACCCGGTAACGGACTACCTTGCGAGCCTCATCCATACTCCACCCCGTGTGCGGGATGAGACGGGGGATTTGCAGCGGACGGAGAGAGCAGATTTGAACCGAGCCCGCGTTTTACTGCATCGGTTTGGAAGTGCAGGCACCGGTTGTTTTGAGCCGTGCAACATAGAAGAGGCGAGACGATGATGGTGCGATGCTACCGGGGCAAGCTGTCGGTGTGGGCCGCTCTGTGCGTGCTGGTGCTCTGCTGGTTTTACGTCTTCCCCGGCTACAGACTCCCCCGCGATAAAGACATAGTGGAAGAGGTGCTGAGGCAGGGAGAAGTATGGCAGAAGAACCAGACGGGCATCGATCTGTACAGGTTCGTCTCAGGGCTCAGATTTGCGTGCACTGGTTTGGATAAGTGCTTTTCAAAGTGCGGCCCGGTGCCCTCAGCTGTCCTTAAGAGGACCCCAATAGGTCCCAAATTACATTTTCCTTTTGTTATTCGTTTCTCACCTAAGGGTATACTAAAAAATTAATGACAAAGATGTTTAATAAGTCATATCAAGCAACAAATATATTATCAGCAGGGTGTCTTGAGGGCAAACTGTGCCTGTGACCCCCTTTGTCTTTGTTTGGAGTCACTAAACATATGGGCATCAAGTCATTATGATGATACTGTTGTGGTTATACGGCTGAAAATAGTTAAAATGGTACATGTTTTGAAAAATTTACCTCAATCTCTCATGTCTTAAAGGTATGAACGTGTAAAAATTTGCAAGATATCCCACAGGAATATGATACTTACCCTCCATGTGGAACAAAAACACATCATAAGCCCTTTTTATTTTGTGATGACTCTGTGTGGGTCTTCCTCAGGACAGTCACACTGTTTTTTTGTTTTTTTTAAAGCTAGCCGGATCAGCAGGGCATGTAAGGTACACTGTGGCAATCTTATTTAAATCTTTTTCACTCGGGAATGTGTGCGGACAACTCTCCCAGGCAAAGCCGATTAGGATCATGAGAGAAGGTGACACCTGCAGAGCAGTGGACAGGGCCTCCGGTGGGACGTGATGCTCATTTGTTGAGCCCAAGAGCTTTAAAGACATTTGTTTTGTCAGGTTTTGTCCAGTGGAGTTTCTGAGTATTTAACTGCTGAGTGAGTGAAAACAGCTAAGGACAAATCCCTCTAGAACATCAGCTCAATGAGTTTGTTATTAAGTGCTTACATCATTTAAAACTCCAGCCATATGTATCTGAAACATGCTGTTTCCTCTGACGTGCAGCGTTTGACCTCACACAGTGGGTCTTTGTCTTGTCATATTAATACTCATCTTATTTTGGCTGTCTCTTGGCAAATAATTAAATGATTAATAAAACATCTTACCAGAATCCCAGACGTCCTGTTGAATCCAATTTAGGCTACAATGACCAGAGATCACTAGAGACCAGACTCATTATTTCCTGCATCCTCTCTGCACAGGAAGCTGCTGACAGAGTGCTGCGATCCACGGAGGATGTTTGCAGTGACCAAGGAGAACTCACCGCTCGGCAAGGTCCTGTGGTACGATGGCGAGTTATATCACTCGCACACTGTAAACAACGAGACCTACGCGCTCTTTGTACAGGTATGAGAAAGAGGCTGTAATCGTGTCATAAATCAGCAGCATCTACATTTTCAGGTACAGCCTGTTTGTGACTTTACATGCGAACGAGCGTGAATCTTTTATTTACTGCTCGGTGTTGAAGTCTGAGGGCTTGTTTTTCTCTCAGTGAGCCACAAGAATCCTTCGCCACAAGACACATTTTGAGACAAGCTGCTGTGTTCATGAAAAGTAACCAAGAACCAGATGATGGAAAACGATTTTTTTTTTTTCTCTCCCACTCAGCGTAATACGACACTGTTGTGGGTACTGTGGGTTTTTACATGGGTCCTTGTTGATCTATAATGTAGACTGGGTGGAAGCAGGCAGACTCCCTTTTTAAAGGACAGAGGATTATTGGTGTTGTGTTCTGCAATGAGAGTGGAGTCCTTGTTGAAATGTGTGTCGGGGAGGAAGTGTCGGTTAGAGCAACAGGACGCCTAAAAAAGATGTGAGTAAAATGCAAAAATGAAAGGAGACTGTGCATGCATTCCTCTTTCATTTTTACATTATTCGCCATGACGTGCATCTCTCACTTTTTCATTAAGTCGCTTCAGGAGCGCTGAAATGCGATTTCAGAGACATGGGCTAGTTGGAGAGGAGATGAGGATATTTTTCCATGTGTACACATCATTTGCATGTAATTTTAAAACAAATTCAGACTCCCTCTCTCTCTTTTTATCACTCAATAGAGGCTGTGTTTTTTCCACTTTGGTCTGGTTTAAGATAGGGGTGTTTTGAAACATGGGTAAAAAAAAAATTGGAGTGGGATATGCTTCAAGTTTCTCCCTGAAGTGTTATTTCCCTTTTCCTTTCCATGTGGAGTATGTTGCTTTAAAAACAATGGACATAGAGTCTGTGTTTATGCCTCTTTGCATGTGTATTTCTATGCTAATAAGTGCTGTTGGGCTATTTTTACACATTTCCATGCCTGTGTGTGGGCATGTGAATGAGGATGTTTGTGCCTTGAGACAGGACAATATGAGAATTTCTGATGTAAGCGCTGTTGCCGTGGTTTTTTTTGTATCCAGGGACAGCGCACCTTCACTAATAATCAAGATTGTATCCCTATTACCAACAGCCGTGTATCTGCAGTTTAATATCCTGGTTGGTAAATGCGATGAATATCTGACCCTAATTTGCAGGCGTGAGCTGTGCATGTTCATTCATGAGGGGTGGGGGAGGTGATGCTGAATAAATAAAGAAATGAGAGAGTGGAGAGCGGCCGAGCAGAGCCAGCGAGAGCGTCTGTGGAGTGTGCACATCTGTTTTACTGCCTGTGAACGATTATTCTCTAAATTCTTAATGCATTGGTTCATCTATGTTAGGCAACTATTTTGATAATTAATAGCCAAAGCATTGTTTTAGGTATCGGTGTCAAAGATTTTTCTGGTTTCAGTCTCTCTAAGTTGAATTTTTAACCGCTTTCTCTGTTTTGTAAACTATCGTAAACTTCTGGATAAACCAAACAACTATGTCATGTTTAGAAATCTCTTTTGAACGAAACAACATACTTTCACTTTTTTTTTTTTAACTAGTTTTAAGATGTTATATCTACTGTTGGAATATCTCCTAACACACCGTTTTTCTTTAGGTAGATAAAAGTTTTAACATTCCAAAAACTTATCGGAGATGTAACTTCCTGGAGGTGATGTCCTGGGTTTTTTTCTTAATTCAAGGTTTTGGAGTGTTGGCAGAATTTGTAAGATGTTTTTTTATCATAATTTTGGCTGATTTGACCCTTAAAAGACCCTTTTAAAATGTTATTTTGTTTTCCATTTTAATCCTCAACTCAGTGACGGTGTGTTTGTGTTGCTACATCACTGTCCTTCCCTTGTTTAAACACAGGCTGAGCGTGTGTTGTTTTGTTCTGGAATGATGTTAGCTAATCATTACTCTATGTTAGGTCTTTTTCATGTTACATCCATCACTGCATCAGGTCACTTCAGTGCCAGACTCGAGTAAATCAAGGTTACGCTGACACCCTGTTGCACTTTAAAACTCTGTATTTGTTTGACTCTCCGTCTGATGCTTGCACGGCCACGCACAGCAGTTCCTCTACAAGCCTGTACTGAAGCCAGATACACTGTATGTTCTAAAAGGGAAGGTAACTATTAGTTAGGTGGGATGGATGAAGCAAAAAGCTCACACACACATATTCCTTGCCCTCGAAACTACCAGTGCTGTGATTGCAGGTCTAAATACAGACAACAGGCCTGACTACACCAAGCTGGCATCAGCTATGGTAGTTGAGCAGCTGCCAGGGAATGCGCCAATTAGGGCTTTGACGGTTAATTGCTGGTTAGTTCAATGGCTTGAACAGAGCTTTTATACAGACAGTTTACTGGCTGTTACAGTAGATACTTATGTTCACTTCATGTAGTGCTCCTTTATGTTTTCTCATGCCATAGACATCGCTGGGACGAAGCTTTTGCTTTGAATAAATAAAAAAAAAAGATTTTATATCTGTAAGTTTTGCAATTTCACCCTAAAATTCCGAAAGTCTGACACAGAAGTTGTTTGTTCCTCAACCTCTTGATCACACATTCACATTCACATGGAGGATCTTTTCTTCTGTAGCCGGTTTCAGCCTCTGAAATGTAAGATTTTCCGCTTTTCTCTGTGTGAAATCATGTTAAATTGAATATGTTATGACTCTTTGTTGGATAATATGGGAGATGTGATTGGTTTTGGTTGGGTGATGGGTTCTGCACTAACCCAAACTAAAATCTGTTAAGGCATTGGTAAAAAAAAAAAAAAAACCTGGATTGACTGAAATAGCTGGTCCAGTTGCATAATCCAGTATCCCCCTTTCAAGTTTTGGCCCAACTTGCTGGTTCCCTTCCCCTGGTTGATGTGCTGTTTGGTGGGTATTGTCCTCTGACTCAACTCCCTGTCACGGTCCAAAAGAGACCCTGAGGCAAGGAGGGTTGTATGCATGCATTTGTGTGTGTGTGTATTCTCAAGTGTGTGCACTCCAAGGGGAATAATGAGCACAATTGTGTCTGCCATCTTGCATCCATTGCCCCCGACTTAAATGCAGCCAGGGCAAAGAGAACGGACACTTTTGGCTCTTTGCCTCATGAAGCGAGGTATTTCTGTGTTCTCAGTGACAACTTTGATACTGCCCTGTACCAGACTTTAATTTAGATGATGAGAGTGCAGGGATTCCCAGCCTGGGGTGCATGACCCCAGGGGGTACTTTTGCATTTAAAGCACATGTTGGAGTTGAGAGTTTGGAACAGTTAATGATAAAAAAAAGTATTGGATTAACAATATAAAGTAGCTAAAAGTAATAAATACATGGGTGAAACAACACGCGAGTTAAAACTAATGGATAAACAGTCACTATGTTTAGTTAAAACTGAGGGATAAATAGCTTAAATAATAAGACACAATAATGTATTAACATTGAAATTGTCAGCTATAAGAAAACAGATTACCAAGTCAGTTAGCCAACAGCTAGCCAGCTGCCCATTCGCGTAGCCTAGCATAAAGACTGAATAGCAAAGAAAGGAGTGCAAAGCATGCAGTATTGGTTAAACTGTTAAAATAACTAAAAATAATTTATAAATGGGTGAAAATATTAGCTAACTAATATAAAGTGAGGCTACATTAGCACTTACAGTTGGGTTGTTTTATGAAAATGTCCACTTTTATATTTTAATAAGTTAAAAATCTGTTCAAATAGACACATTTGGAACATGAAAGGTGGTTAGAAGAGATACTAGAGTTCATCTAATGGGACTGTGGGCAGAAATCAGATTAAAGAAAAGCCCCAGACACAGACACTGTGCAGAGTCTAAATGAAAGACATTTACCAGGGCACAGATTTGATTATGGAATTCTAAAGAGAGAGATATGATCACAGTATGACTTCGTAGAAAACAATATTTATTTGATGAAAACAGTATGGTTACATTTCGCACAAATTTGACATTTATTCAGTAGTTTCTGACCAGAGTTTTGGGGAAGAATTTTTTGTTTTTTGTTTTTTTTTTCATTTGTACAGGAAGTCCTTTGTTTGCAGTTCGTCCTTTATTCTTTTCTGATTTTTTTTTGTGTTCCCATGGTATTTTTTCATTAAGTATGTCACCATGTATTAAACAGACTTTGTTCTTGGAGCATATGCCAGAGATGAAATCTGATTCACAGGCTGTATATGACCTTAACTCACTTCATATTTCCATGCTGGTGTGTCTGTCAGCAAGAGGCTGTGAGGGGAAATTAGCACGAGGCTGAGGTCTCGCGCTTTGCTGAACACAGGGTGACTCACACACACCTGCCTCAATTTTAGGATCTGAGTTTAGAGAAAAATAATATTTGTTTTCATGCATGCGTGTAAGCGGCTTTGTGTGTTTATGTCCAGCTGGTTGCGTCTGTGTGTGTGTACTAACAGAGCTGCATGTGTTTTTCCACCCAGGATAACCCTCTGCAGCTACCCCTTAAAAAGTGTGCGGTGGTGGGCAATGGTGGCATTCTCCGGCACAGCAAATGTGGACAAAACATTGACAAGGCTGACTTTATCATGCGGTAAGAAATAAGGAAGTCTGTGGCTCGGTGCTTGCATGTATATCACTTCTTTACTGCTCCTCCAAATGTGAATTGCCCATGCCCAAGAGAGCAGCCAAACACCATCAGCAATGAGTGATAATGAGAGCTGGTGTCGACTGCAGCAGAGAGAGAAAGGCTGACATGAAAAATGGGCCACGGAGAGGGCGAGAGAGAAAAGAGGTTAGATGTGAATAAGCAAAATCTGAATAGACTAAGATGAGGGAGGCAGAGGAGATGAGCAGAAAGGCAAAAAAAAAAGAGAAGCAGAATGAAACCATCTGTGGTGCAAAATAAAAAGGAATAAAAAAAAAAGGATAAATGATTTTTTTTTCCTCGCTCGCTAAAGCAAACTAGATGCCAGATAAAAAGATTTAAAAAAACAAAACTGTGAGTTGACTGGGACTTCACACAGAGAGACTCATTTGCATATTATGAATTGAAGATAAAGTTGTCCTTCTGTTTGAAATGAGTAATCAAAGAGATGCATTTGTATTGGTTTAGATAGAGGAAGAAAGCATCTCTGAAGAAGCTGTAATCCCCCCTGAGAATGTGAAAACTACTCCAGGGTGTTTTTGAAGCAGAATGAGCTGGAGAGAGAGCAAATGTAAAATATACAGTTGTTAAAATTTTGGATTAGACATTGAGCATGAGAAAAAAAAAACAAAAAAAAAACTGCATGATGTGCATTATCACAAAACACAGTCGCTCTTTTGCATAAGCGGCACTGTGCTGTTGTTTACATCAGCCTATGAGTTGGACCTCTTATATTCTGACAGATTAAATTGACTTTTAAATTTAATATATTGCCACACAAACCAAAAAGTTGTTTTTAAAGAAGCACAAGGTTACCTGAAACACACTTCAATCCAGAGTAGCTGTTGACTCGAGCTTTTTCTTCTCTTTGAGTGCCTGTTTGTAGACATATTGAGGATGTTCAGTGTTATACTATCACTTGGGAAGCCCCATTTCTACACTTTTTACTGTGTATTCTTGCTTTTTTGTACCTAGTAGTGATCTTTTTGGAAAAATACTGCTGCAACTTAAAGACTTAAAAGAAATACCCTGCCTGTCTTCAGTAACATACTGAACCCTTTTTGACAGTATGTAGGTTTTGTTTTTTGTTTTGTGTTTCGTGCGAGCTGCCCCGGGCTTTCTGCACAACTACCTCTCTGGCAGTACAACATGTGCGGGGCATAACGCTTTGAGGACGAGAGGAGCTGGTGTGATCGACCTTGATTGCTACCGCTCCTTAACGAACCCACTGAACAGGTTGAACCCTGTTTTTATGAGCAACTGAGCACCTCTTTGGTACAAAGTGAGCATATGAATGCATATCCTGCAAATTTATTTGCATAATTACCACCTGGAAAGATAGCATTATTGGTAAGAGACAAATGATTTACTCGGGCTCCTTGTGTGTTTTCTTTGTTCCTTCTGCAATTCAAAGACACCCTTAAATAGTGCCATGCCCGAGGTGTTACCCTTATCTTGCTCAATGTATGACTGTCTAATGAGTCCCAACCCATCTGGTAACTCACAGACTTCTGTTTTGGGGTCAACAGAAGTCTGTGTGTCAACCAGTCCACATTACTGCACGGTAGAGATAAGAAAACATCTTCATTATCAGTCAAAGACATACCAACTTGGAGAGTGTTTTTAAGAGTCAGGGAGTGACGAAAGATAGTAAGCAAGTAGGTAAGTAATTTATTACAAGAGCAATAGTTTAATAAGAACAAAAGAACAATTATAAAGCACCTCTTATTTCAAAGGTTGTCAAACAGACTATAGACACATTCCTGCTCCTTTGACATTACAGCTTTGCCTGAGAAACATCTGTGGCACAAACTGTGTCTTCAGCACATCAGATATAAAGCACCTCCAACGCTGCTGGTAGGCCTTTAACGCACAGATAGTCAGATAGTCAAACGGACCCGCAAGCAAAAACTTATCAAATGTTTGAGAGCAAAGCAGGGCTGAGATACACCCTGAGGGCGGAAACGTTACCACAAAGACACAATGGTGTTTTTTAACATGAACAAAAACAAAGAACCCATTCCAGCTGTCCTTCACTTCCTGCATCAATTATCATGAACTGCTCTGATTTGACACAAGTAATAAACTAAATGTGGGGCTTTCAGGACGTAATTATTCCATAATGCCATTAGTTATTGTTATAACCTCCGCTTATCACATTCTATTGCAAATATGAAATATAAATTTAGCATGAAGATGTCATTGTCACTTAGAATTAGCATTATTACCGGAATTTCTGGGTGACGGAGAGAGAGAGAGAGAGCGTAGTGTCTTTAAAAAGAAATGTGAAAAACAGGGTGTAACGCAGTTAAGTTATTCATTCTGTCAGCTTTGGCAGACCAAAAGTTTTATAATCATGTCTCCTTTTCTGTGGCTGCCTGTAGGATAATCAAAAGCTCCCATTTTGAGTAATTAGAAATCTTTAGTCTACTGTTTTTACTGCCACAAAACTACATCATATCATAACCAAATTTGATTTAGTGGTAAACCACCATAATAATTGACATAATCTTCTCGTTACAGTTCTTTAAGGGCTTGAATATCTATTATAAATCACCATTTGCACCATTTTTAGCACATTATATGTATTTTCCTGGCATTTTCACATGCATGTAGACTGTGAATAATGTCAATAATATAAAATATGTTAAATGTGTTGTTTGTTTTGTTTTTTTAGGTGTAACCTTCCACCACTTTCAAAGGAATATGTGGCGGATGTGGGAACCAGAACACATTTGGTTACAGCCAACCCCAGCATCATAGAGAAAAGGTAACCAGCTCGTTTATTGATCACTGGAATCAATCAATCAAAAGTTCAGTTCTGTTTTTCTATAAAAAATCATCAGTTGTGTAGAGATATTGATGACTTACATAAATGAAAAAACTCATGGGTTATGTTGTGAAATCACGTATTGAGGTGAGGAAATACACTGTGAGATAATGACCGAATATTCATTTGGCAAAAATCAAGTTTCCAAGTAATTTCTTGAAAAGCAAAAATGGGAAATAAATACGCGTTAGGTTCTTCTTACTAACAAGACAGTTACGAGGTGAAACTGGAAGTTTTCTAGACGGTTCCTGTCGCACATGAATGACTCACTGCACGGTAATGTGCATGTAGCAGGTGCAAATAATTTTATAAGTTTCATTGCTTGATCATCATCATCAGCACCTGAGTTTAATGCTGTTTGGTGACCAGTGGTGCAAGAACAGTGGTGCAGTTTGTCTGTGAACCTAAAATCTGGGTCACAGCTGCAACCCTCAAAGACTTCATTTTGGGGAACAGAAACAAGTCACAGGAACCAAATCTGGCGAGTAGAGGGGGTGAGAAGCAATGACTGTGTTGCTGCACTGTTATCTTTAATCAAAGTCAGTCGATTAAAAATAAGACCCTGGATATTTTCATTTTGAATTTTCAAAATTTTATTCACTCACCACGTTGATAAGAACTCTTGAACACTCAATGAAAAAAAATGCTTATTTTGGAAGAAAAACAAACAATAGAGAAAATGTGAAACAAAGCACTTATTTCAAGAAATAAATAAAAGAAAATATGGGAAAAAAATTCAAAGGGCCCTGTTATATAAAATAGGGGCCCATGGTCTCTGTGTTCATGTGCCAACGCAGGAAACTCATTTCCCTTCCACAGAGGCAAAAAAGGAAGAGGGAGCAGACAGTTCTACAAATGAGTAAACCAGCCATTAGTGCAAATTAATATAAAAGTGCAATCTTTTAAAGGTATCTGGGGGGGGGGGGATATATTTCCTTAATTGGACATTTTTGACGACTGTGAAATAAACAGGAAACATGGGGAGAGGAGGGGGCTGTGACAAAGGTCCCTGCCTGGAATTGAACCAGTGACATTGACTTTTTATGTTGCACGTGTGGTAATCATTCAGCTCCAATGCAACATTTAGAATAATCCTCCTCTCCATCACTGTCTCTTAGATTTCAGAACCTTCTGTGGTCGAGAAAAGCTTTTGTGGACAGCATGAAGGTCTACGGCTCCAGCTACGTCTACATGCCAGCGTTCTCCATGAAGCCTGGCACCGACCCATCACTGCGGGCTTACTACGCCCTGGCAGACACATCCTCCAACCTAACAATGCTCTTTGCCAACCCTGAATTCCTGCTCACAGTAGGGAAGTTCTGGAAGGCTCGCAGCGTGCACGCCAAACGTCTCTCAACGGGGCTCTTCCTGGTCAGCCTGGCCTTGGGGCTGTGTGAGGAAGTGACGGCCTACGGCTTCTGGCCGTTTTCCGTGGGCCTGGATGAGCAGCCGGTCAGCCACCATTACTACGACAACATCCTGCCCTATAAATGGTTCCACGCCATGCCGGAGGAGTTTGTCCAGCTTTGGCAGCTGCACAAAAGTGGCACGCTGCGCATGAGAGTGGGACGCTGCCC
>JAQMCX010000037.1:5954111-5964987 GCA_029814765.1 Acanthurus leucopareius | reverse complement strand
GAGTGGAGGACTGGGGGGAATAATAAAATGCACTGAAAGACTGGTGAAATGAGAGGAGCAAGAGGGAGATAATGGCGTCCTGGTACCTAATAGCTTAAAAAGGACTGAAATTTAATGGAGGAAAAAAAAAAAGACAGGCAGGGGGGCGTAAGGGTGAAAGCTAGCTGGTGTTTGTATGAAAGGATTTTTTCTCTGCTTTTCCTCAAGCAAGCGCTTGATTGGCATTCTCTGGTGCCAAATAGAGCTTTAGTTCAAAGCAGGAGCCATTAGAAACGGAGTCTTAAGTCCTATATACCCTAGAATGTTTAGCCAAGTTGCATTTTAACCCTTCACTGAAAGGGGAAAAGCGAGCACACATTGGTGTCCATGTGTTGTTTTTGTTTGCCAAATTCTTTTTTTTTTTTAGATTCATTGGTTGCCATGAAGGGAACTAAACTAAACTAAGGGAGAGGGAATAAGTGACAAATCTAAATCAGAAATGAACATTTGTTGCAAAAAAAAAAAAACAAACCTCACACAAAGGTACCTCACCTCGAAGTGGATATCGTCACTGATTATTTGTTCGATTCACTTACATGAAGGCTCCTCAGATTAAAGAAAAAAAAACAAAGAAAAAAACAGCCTGACCTGCTTCTTTAGAGGGGCGGTTACCAGGTCATCTCTTGGTAACTGTACTGTACTTGCCAAGTGCCAAGCCAAGGCAACAATGGTCTCTTTGATACACACTCTCGCTCTGTGTGCTCTGAAAAGACGAGACGCGGACATACAGAGACGTAGTGACAGAAAACGACTTGAGGACTCGATGTCACAAAGTGGCATTTCAATTAGTTGTTTTTTTTCTTTAGATGCTGGTCAACTTTTAGAGTAAGATGTGTTTTATTCATTCAATTATTGTCGTACACATTTTTGCATCAGGGTACAGGAAGAACTGAGCCTCTGTCCTGTGCAATTCTTTTTCTTTCTTTTTTTTAATAATTGTGTTTTTGTTTTTTTTGACATCTTTTGTGCACAAGGGAAAAAGAAAAACTCGCTCATGTAGAAGCCAACGCGACAGACACGACACTTTTGTTTTGTTTTCCCTTTTCTTTTTTTTTTTTTTATACTTCAGGCCTTGCGGATGGAAAAACAATGTGCTTTGTTTGACATCGTTCTGTCTTTAAAATGTTATTTAAAGATAAATGTGACTGTGCCATATTGTCTAAAACAAACAAAAGATAATTCTGCATGGAAAGAGCATGGAGTGTTCCACAATCCCTCAAAAATACTCCTCGGACTCAAAGTACAGAACATGGGTCAGTGCTTTGTGTTTTTACCCACTTCCTTGTCTATTAAACAGAGTGAGGTCCAGTGCCTTTGAGGTCCATTACGGCAAAAAGATCGTTCAAATGAGGGAGGTTTCTGACGCTGACCATGCTCTTAAATGTGTTCTGATTTTCTTGGCTGTACTTCCGCTCTGTGGATCAGTCGGACAATACGTGGTAGTGACCCCTTGACGTGATGTTAAAAAAACTTTTTAAGAGAGCTACATGTTGGACGAAGTTCATGACGTGAAACAAAAAAAAAATCATAGAATTTTCAGTCCAAATGCACACGTGGCTCCTCGAGACTCGGGGACAGAACTTGAACTTTGACCAATTTCTTTATTTTTATTGTGACGTTTCTTTATTTGCACCTTTTTATTTTTTTTTTCCTCTCCTGCCCAGTATTGTGAATGAATGAGACGTGACATAGTGTGAATTGTAGGTAAGCATGATTTTTTTATGTATATGTGCTTTTGGTACACAGAAATTTTTATCTATTTCCATTATGTTCCGATTCATGCCCTCATTCCATCCTATCTGAGTGATGAAGAGGAGATGTCTTATCAAAAGGGAGATGAATCTGTCATGTAAATATTGGTCTGTTAGCATTATGACCAATTAGTTTTAGATATTCAGTCCTTCTTTATGAGTATACTTTTACAAAAGCTAAATGTGGACTTTGTTGAGCCCGACACGTCCAAATCAATTGCAGTAGTGGCTAAATGACAACTTGAAAATCTTTGGCAATGCTCTTCCTGCTACAACATGTACAAGTTATGTTCACATATCGCGTTCAACATGTAAGTCAATATTTAAAACAGTAACTTTTGACAGGTGACATAATACATTTTTGAAAGTTTATTTTATCAATCTAGCTTGGAAGAACATGTAAAAGCAATGTCATCACCGTTGCCGATGAGGGCAGCATATTGTCAACGATTTTTCACATTACAATCACAGGTTTCATATCAAGTGGTCGAACACGCCAAGACGCACTCCAGTGTTTCATAATCACACCTGCATTATCTGAGTTTTGTCACAGTTCAATAAAATTTAAAAGAATAGATTAACATTTTGGGAAATGTCCTCGCTTTTTGAACTCTCATGTCTGTTTTGGTAAATATGAAGCTAGCATAGGTTAGCAGAAAGACAGGAAATACAGGGGAACAGCAAGCCTACTTGCCTGCTGTTGGTTCATATTTACCATACAGATATCTGACATCAAGCCTTTCAGGTCACTCTCAAGAAGAAAGATAGTAAGCGCATTTCCCCAATATGTTTTATTTCTGAGAAGTTGCCAGTGCCGACATGTGGGAAGTCAACAAATGAAAACAGGATGTTACAAAGCTGAGCAGTGCACGTACACAGTGTCAGTGTTATCTTCTATTTTATTTCCTATTTTCTTCCATCTGGTTACACTAATCAAGCCAAAGTATGTGTGGCTGAAGGGTGACCAATTGGTTTGAATCTGATCATGGAAAGGTCACATGCTTGTTTTCCATAGCAGCTATTTGATTGGCTGCAGTGTCCTCAGGCAAGACACTGAAAACCTGCCACTGTGTTTGTGTCAAACACTTACTTCAGTAGCCTTCTTTCACCTCATAATATAAAGATGTCTTCTAATATTTGGTCCTGTTAGTAGAAAAACTGCAAATTGTTCATGCTGATGTCTTTGTGCAGGTTTAACTCACCAGAGTCACCAGAGAGTTATGGAGATAATAATAATAATAATAATAAATGAAAGACAAGTTTTTCTGTCATGTTTTCAACTACAGACTGTGAAAACATGGTATTAGAAATGATCAGACGAGCACAATGTAAAGCGGGTCAAGTGGTGAATACAAATACAATTGGCATTTGCTTTAATCTGTTTGAACTACTGAATTATTTAGGCAGAAATAAGTTAAAGCCACTATTTATATCTCAGTAGCATTTTGAAATTATTTTTAAGTTTTTCATTTGTAAAAAATGAGATAAACTAAGTTAATTTTGTAAAGTTTAGGTATTGCTTTGAGCCCATTCATCACAATCTACTTGCTAATCTGTAGAGTGTGAGTAAGAGGACAGTGGCATAAATCCTGCCTTTTTAATTTCTACCTTTGAATGCATCAAAGTCATATATAGTTAAAATGAAACTGGTTGGCTTTAAAAAACTGTAATTACCGTATCTCCTTAAATTGAGACCAGGCCCTTTATTTAGCTCAGCTTACCCACAAGGTCTAAAATGACATAATTACAATAAAAAAGTAAACCAGCACAACAAAGTGTTGAAAATAGATTTTTTTTTTTTTTAAATTTCCCATTATTTGAGACTTGACTTTAAGACAAATCCATAACAAAAAGTTAAAGACGAAGTATTTTGTAGGCTACATAAGCTACTGTGATTTTCAGATTAATAACTGGCACAATTTCAGCTGTGATGATTTTGTGAATAAGGTTAAAATAAGGACAACTAGCTGTTTGTGAAGACTGACTTATTTTTGATGAGTACAGTGCAGAGGGCTCAACTTTCTTGCATATTTAAATATTTGATGTGGTGTTAAGCTTGGTTATTTCAAACAAATGTAAATGTTCTTTATTTGCCTTGACTGATTTTGTTACAGAAAAGATGAGAGGGAAAGAAAATATCATTTTGGAGGCATTGCTGTTTGACTGTTGCTAATGTGAACAACCCTGCCTTAGCATGTTAAAGTAAATCAAGAAGTACATTTCAAAATGGACTAAACCAATTGTATGTGCCACCTGGATTAAACTGTGAAGGATAAATAAGAAAACATTCATATCCATATACAAGATGAACACTGGTATTCAATAAAAGAAGGAAAATAATGAATTGCTTTTAGCTGTGAGCTTTATTTCCACATGATTGAGTGCCAGATGTTGCTTTGTTGAATTGTCTCACGCTCATTTTTCGGTGAGGACAAAACAAATGTGGAGCACATATGCTTCAATCCGAGAAAAATACTCTTTTTTTTTTCTCCTGTTTAAAAAAAGAAGAAACTCAGGAATATGTGTATAACTTGTTGCATTTGAATTTTTTTCACACCATTCCTGTGTTTCCCCACAGTGTGGGTGCGCAGGAATTTTTTCAGCCCATATAGTTTGTTTAGTGGTTATGAATATTTCTGCTCCCGGGTAATGGCATCAGAGAGACCCTCTGCCAGCCACAGCTGTGTCTGCATGGCCTGCTTGATGGTTCATGAATTATTGAAGATGTGTCAGCAAAAGCTGCACAGCTGTCTCCCAGGCCCCTGTTCCCTGTTGAACCGTTTAGCCTTACATTCACTGTATTTATGATCAAGGCCCTAATTTGTCTATCTGAGAACTGCTAGGAGAACTGAGCTTGCTAATAACTATACAGATTCAATTACTGGTTGGAAGAAAATTGATGTGTGTGTGTGTGTGTGTGTGTGTGTGTGTGTGTGTGTGTGTGTGTGTGTGTGTGTGTTTTAATGCCTATTCATGTGTGCAGCCGCATGCAATATGAGCTGTGTTTCTTGTTAAGTGGAAGGTGACATTAATTCATTCATTGGGTGCTTTAGAAAATTAACTTATGAATGAAATTATAGTTTAGCTAAACTAAAGCTTTTACCATGCTAGTAGCATGACTTTATGGATGCCAAAGCTAGTCTGTCATTCAGTTGCTCAGCTAAGACATTCTCAATCTGGTATTGTCGGCTAGTAACTTTGGTAATCAACATATCTCTCCTCCAACACCATCATCAGAGCAGAATTTGAATTCGTCCAACACTTTGGTTAATAACCAAATACCTGCTAAACCACTGATATTCCCATTAGCCTGAGCTGTAACTTGTAAGTATGCTAATTAGCGAATGTTAGCGTGCTAACACTTTTAACTGAGATGATGCTATTGTTAGCACTGACATCGTCAACATGTAAGCATGTGATATTAGCATTTCCTGCAAAATATGACAGTGTTTCTTCCTTTCTATAACCTTGCACAATCGTTAGCATGACTGTGAACTCATCTGTTAGTTACTCATGATACTGCTGGTTTAATCATTAACAAAATTGAAATGAAACAGAAGGAATGGATTTTTGTCACAGATGTAGTGCATAACAAATACAGAGCTCCAGTCTAGAGACTCACGCTCTGCTGTGAGTAGTGGCTGGACTGTGTACCAGCTGTAAACACTATTTTGGATGATCTGATCATCTCCTTTAAGTCTATAATGAAAGAGGTCCTGAGCAACTGTCTGGCTACGTCTTGTTTTTATTTGCTTGCTATAGCATCACTGGTGCTCTTTGTCATTGCTCACTTGTCCTCAGGTCCCTGCTCCATATATTCATTAAAAATTGAGCATGTCTAATTATTAACTTTTATGGCCCTGCGTAAAGCATTTAACACTGTCTATTATAACCTTATCAGTGGGTTAATATGTATGTTAAGGGGTATTTATTTTATCAATTAAAGATAAGTACTTTCAGACGCTGCTTCTCCAGGAACTTAATTTCTCTCTTAAATCAGCCTCACAGCTGGTACAACTACACAGTCAGCTGCGAGTAATGTGGTTTAGAGCAGCCTGAATAACAAATTCAGCATTATATGACTACTGAGATTCAGCACTGTGAGATAAGTGCTCCTCAGCCATGATTATCAACCCAAACCGTCGAAAGATCTGAAGGGCTACATGTTGCAGAGAACATAAACAAAGCATTGGGCCTAGCCTATAAAAACAACTAAACATCATGATGTAGATGTATGGTATTTTATCTAAGGTGTTTTATATGAGCTAACCAGGGCTCTATAGCTATTTTTTCTGAATTTTTATATGACTAATTTAAACCATATAAAAGCTTTAAGTTATGCATAATTAAATAATGACTGCTTTAAGTGACAGCAGCAACTCAGTGTATGCAAGGTGTCACTAAGTCCTCAGTAGCAATGTTTTGTCCTCCAAGCTCTGCCATTTATGTCACAATATGGTTGAATCTGGCTCCAAAAATTAAAAAAAATAAAAAGCAAGATAGCAACAGCCATAATGCAATATTCAAGGCTTAAAAATGGCACTTGGTTCCAGCTACTCTGTGGCCAAAACACTTTCAACACTTATTAAGATAAACAAAATCTATATATCAAAGTACTCTAATCAACTCTAACACTCCATACTCTCAAACATCACTGAAACAGTACATCATGTGGTGGCCCACAGCCATATGGACGGGGCCTTTAAGAGCGTGGTGCAAATGTGCTGCAGTGCTATTAGGTATCAGCAGCTCGGCACAGGCTGAGGCAGTCTGAAGGACATCTCGGGATTTGATCAATAGTGAAACATCTCTTTATGATGGCTGCCAACATGGCCCTGGATGGTATTGTGTTACAGGCGCAGACTCTGACGTAGAGACGGACATTACTCACGTGGACACGACGCACATTATGGTATCCTCAGTGGCTGCCCACGCAGAGTTTTCACTGGTTAAACAATGGGGTCTGAAAATGAGCCAGTGGATTTCCCCTTAAACTCCATTTCTCAACTTCCCTTCTGATTCACTCTGAACTCAGCCTGAAAAGATTCTCACCATCCAAATCTTACCGCCTCTGCACTAGTATGATATATGTGTTTCTAACATGCTCACTTTAGCTCACAGAAGTCTTAAGTAAGCAGCTGTGGTGTATGTGAGCTGTTCTTTATTAGGAGACACATGGAGAGGAAGGGGCCTTACTTCACCCTGAAGTAAAATTAAACCTCAACCTCAGACATTTGGTTCAGTCAACACAGAAAAAACAAGACAGCAGGAGACTAGAATTACACAAAAGTTATAGTGGTGACTCAAATATCTACACAGACATGCAGACTGTTGATAGTGACTGTGAGAACAACTTGAAGAAAAAGACCCATTGAACATACAGATGACTCAAAATTCGCTAGGCAGAAATGTTTGGGGGGGTTTTAAAATGGTTGAACATGTTTTTGATTGGATGGCCAACAGATACAATGAATTATATTTTATAAGTCTAGCAGCTTAAATACCTACATCTTTTTTTGTTTCTAACAATGTTAAGAGTAAAAGTGTTGATTTAATTTATTCGAAGTCGAACTGTAAAGTGCACCTACTGTTTAAAGTATGACTTCGATGATTGATAGAGACTCTCATTTTTAGCATAAGTCATTCATATTTTATCGTAGCTGCTGGATATTATTGATCAGGTGTATATCTACTGTATGTTACATTTTCTCTGATTTCATTTACAAGCTGCAGAGGATGAGAGTGTTGGCATGGGTAAAACAAATAAAAGCAGTGTTTCTGCTCAGTCACCTCACTGTTCTCAGCTTATGTAAATTTATCCTTCAATGCAAACCAGGTTGTCAAGCTCTACAACAAGGAGCCAAAGGCCTATTTTACCTCCTGAAAATGTAGATCTCTACGTATCTAAGACGACAACAACCAAACTGTGATTAGCCAGTTCAACACGTCACTCTGGACAAGAAACACTGGTATTAAACAACCGCAGGATTTCTTTGTAAACAAAGCTCAGTATCTTGAAGTAAGAAAGAGTTACAGCCTGTAATCTTAATTTAGGAGAAGATGTAAAACGTAAGATTACGTTTTACTTGAGAGGATTTTTTTCAAAGATGAGATTGTAAAATTATGCATATACCCCATTCAATGACAATCAAGTCTTAAGATGTTTTTTAAGATGTTAATATGTTTTTTTTAATATAAGACATATGTTGAGCAAACACGACAGAGCAGCAGATCTGTGCATACTACATGAAGGTAAAGGTGTAGGATTATATATAAGACAATGTAAAGTGCTTTTTTTCATAGAAAACTTCTAAATATGTCATTTTTGTGAACAAAGATGAGTTTTTATTAAATTAACCAATGCATGTAGAACAACCTTAACAGCATTCCCATTTTGATTTAAATAACGGTTTATAAAAAACATCATATTCTATTTCTCTTATGATATTAAGCCGTCAGTCAGTTAATGTAATCACAGTAAACCTCAAAAGTAGTAATTTCCTTTTTTATATGATTCTCCATTTCCTTCATTTTACAAAGTTTTATTTTATAAACTTAATGTCTCATCATGTTTGCATCTTTGAATCCCTCATCTTTGCCCTTATCCATCTGTTTCACACACACTGTTCTCCGCTTTAGCTGTAATGTTTCTTTTTTATTTTGACCTCTGATGTGTGTTTCTTAAAGAAAATCTTTGAGCCTGCCAGCAAAGAAGCATCTACATTACATCAAAATGTCTTTGGCTCTGATGTATAAATAATTTATACACTTACTGAATCCATGATAGCCATCAACACTATGTATTTAAATGAGCATTATAGCAAACATATATAACAAAGTGCACATTTTTGTATGAAAATGTGCCATTTTTTGTTACTTTTTCTTTTTGTAAAATCCACTTCTGTACAGCCACTTTTTAATGACTCCCTGTCTCCATTTTTCATGCCCACTCATCTATATTTAATTTTCTCTGTTGATATGGGGCACTACTCTCGCCCTCTTCATATGCACACACATGTAGCCCCCCACACACATGCACAGTGGCCTTGCCTGAGCTCCCTGGCAGCCTGTAAATGCACAGGGAAGCCAGAGGGAGAGAGACACAGACCCGAAGAGAGGCCGCTGGGACATGCAAATGCAAACATGTTTCCCCACCGGTGCCCAATGTCAGCTCTCATTACATCCAGCAGCCAGCTCCCTTGGGCCAATTAGAGTACGAGGCTGCACTCCTAAAAGCTCTGGGATTGGCCTGCCACTCTTAACCCCCTCCTTAGTGTTGACATTATGGAGGAATAACAAGGGAGACTGGTGGGAGGTGAACAGACACAGGAATGTTTCAATTAGTGAATAGAGAGTGTTAAAAGCAATGAAAGATGCTTCTGGAGCTACTGAGTAGCTTCTTTAATACATTTTTAATACTAAGCATCATAAATGTGAGTAAAGGGCTTTTCAGTGCACATTTTCTCATTAAAAAACATGATCCAATGTCTCAAACTCAGTGTTTTCAACATCCCACTATCCCTCAGTGCATTGCTCAATCACTGTGCTCATATTTTCATATTTAAATTAAGAGATTTAAACCGTACTGCAACTGAGTTTCATGCAGATAACACAGGCGTGGAGGGGGGTTTGGAGAAATCAAAGGAGGCAGATGTGCTTTCAGAGAGCTTTTTGTTTTAATGCAAATCTTTTGAGGAGCTGCCTACAGTGACTTTGAGTGCCTTTTGTAAGTCCTGTCAAACAAATAGACTCTGCTTTGGTTCTCTTGGATCCCAGAGTTAAGATGCAACAGTGTGAGACTCTCTGGTCTAATGACTGGCGGGTTGTGGGTCAGTGTCCTCTGTGTTTTCACAGGACAAACGAGGGGAATTTTTTTCAGATGAAATGATGTTGTTTCTGCTCAAAAAAAAAGCAAAGCACATGAATAGAGCGAAAGAACAGAGAAATCATTTGTCACTTCCTGTCGCATAGCTATTTCCCCTGGTGCCGTGCCATTCACCCCCCCCTCCCATCCAATCCATAATGTATCACATAGCCAACAGGGAGGGGAGCAGAAAGCCTCTGGGGTGCTTTCCAAAGAATGGAGGGTAATTTGGAGATGGCCAATGTGATCCACTTGAATTGGCTGGAAGGAGAAGAGATTTAGGGGCTGCAGATCAAACTTTGGCCACTCTTGAAAGGAGACAATAAAAATAACAAAAACATCTTTAAGAAACCATACAAACAAATTCATGAAAAATGGCAAAAATAATGTAGTTCGGCATTACTTTTTATAAAACATAACTAAACAGCAGTTCAAATGCATTAGAATACAGACAAAAGGCTTCTGCAGACAATGCTAGAATGAATCTGCCAACTCACAGTAAACCAGCCCGAATCCAGCGCATTTTACCCCACACAATTCAACTCCAACCAACTCTGCCGCTTGTTTGAAACCCCTGAGCTCGACATCAACCACCCGCAGAGAGCAAAGCCCCTCAGTAATAATTAGAATGACCCTGAAGTGTGTATGCTCCTGTGTTTGTGGATGTAGCTGCACATGAAGCCTGTGTACAATTTGCACTGATAAATTAATCACCAGCCTCATCATTTTTTTCTGCTTCCTTTTTTTTTCTGTTTCCTTCTTGTTTCTGTTTTCTTCTTGTTTCTGTTTTCATCCTACAGCACCACCACTTCGTTTCCTTTTTTCCCCCCCTTCTGTTTTCAGAGCCTCCATCCTCCCACCCTTTAAATTACTGTTGTTAATTTAATCACAGGTATTGACAGGGAAATTCTAACTCCCACACAAGCAGCCGGGACTCATAATGTCGATGGCAGAAGTCTTGCTGGCAGAGTTTGGAGAATAATGACAAGTGGGTGGAAAGACGAGTGGGTGGGAGAACAGGCAGGGGGTCTGGGCCTGACTGTGCTGAAGAGCTTTGTTCATAATTTATTTGTTTCTCCCTTTCCCCTCACCCCTTCTCTTTCTTGTCATCCTCTGTGAGGAGGAGTGAAGGGAACAAGTGCATGCGTTAATGTGTGTGTGTGTGTGTGTGTGTGTGTGTGTGTGTGTGTGTGTGTGTGTGTGTGTGTGTGTGTGTGTGTGT